>JAVYIG010006643.1:0-114184 GCA_035222895.1 Strongylocentrotus droebachiensis | reverse complement strand
CGATCGAGGATACCGTATGTGTGCGAAAAATTGGTCGGTATTTTCATACAAGACAAGACAATTCCAAACAAGACAAAAATGGCTCAAGAATCTCTCCCAAGATTTCAACTTATCAAATGCAAGACTCGCTGACAGCAAGAACAACAAAAAGGGTACGTGAAATTATCCATAAACATGTTCGTTTAGTTGCTGAAAAAGCATAGACGTATAGACTCTAGACGAAAATAGATCTAGTTGTCAGCGCACCCGATGTTGTGTGTTAAAATTATTCCCATAGAGATTGTACGCAATGCAGTCTACGTGCAGTCTACGTGCATTGCAAGACCATGCAAAAAAAGTCAAAGTTTTTTTTTTCAATTCGAGATTCAAACCTTTATCTGTTGTGATCCTGAAGGTGATACTCAATAAGTGAGGTGTCATATGAAGAGGCAGGTTCTTCTCCTATTTCCCCACAGGGCCGGCCCACCCCCAAAGTTGTAAAAATATCTTGCTTAGACTAGAATCTAGATCTAGTCTACTCTCAAAGAACGGTTGCCAGGGTGTCTGATCGCGCACCCGGTGTGTGTTAAAATTATTCCCATAGAGATTGTACGCAATGCAGTCTACGTGCAGTCTACGTGCATTGCAAGACCATGCAAAAAAAGTCAAGTTTTTTTTTTTCAATTCGAGATTCAAACCTTTATCTGTTGTGATCCTGAAGGTGATACTCAATAAGTGAGGTGTCATATGAAGAGGCAGGTTCTTCTCCTATTTCCCCACAGGGCCGGCCCATCCCCAAAATTGTAAAAATATCTTGCTTAGACTAGAATCTAGATCTAGTCTACTCTCAAAGATACTCTCATAAAAAACAACCGTGCAGATAAACTATAGAAAGGCCAAGGTGGTGTCATTAGTTGACTCTTTTGTTTTCGGCATATAAAAGTATTAATGACTGCTTTAATATTCGAGAAATAGTTGTTTTTATACGCTCTCGGGAAGGTTACAATTGGGCTATTGCCCTCGGCACGCCTCGGGCAATAGCACAATTCTAACCTTCCCTTGAGCTTATAAAAACAACTATTTCTCTCAAAGCAGTCATTAATACTATACTATTTCTCGAATATTAAAGCAGTCATTAATACTTTTATATGCCAAAAAAAAATAGACTAAAAAATAAAAAATAAAAAATACTTTTTTTTTTTGTCGAAGATGAGATTCGAACTCTTGCGTACAAAAGGTGATGTATCTAAAGTCAGCGCCTCAGACCTCTCGGCCATCGCGCGGTGTTAACATGCTTGGCAGTTTTGTACAATATATACATTAGATGGATTGAAACCGGCTTCGCGTCTGATGAATGCTTCGCAAAAGCTCCATATACGGACTCTTCTTTTACTTTTGCAATGCATATTGGCACGAACTTAGATCAAGATCTATCGGCAGATGTTGTTTTTTTGTTTTTGGAAGTTTATTTTCGTCTTCATGTCAACAATGCAAGATAAAATTGTCGGTAAGATCGATCGAGATTCAATTGTATTGAAATTACCGACCAATCCTTCGCACACATACGGTATCCTACATCGCTCAAACCATTTTTAACATGTAAACCTATGGGGTAACCATGGAGGCTGACCAACAATTTTTAATAACCATGGTTATTAAAAATATTGAAATGTTTTAAGCATGGTTACCGAGAATTTTACAGGAACAGTTGAAGTTTATGAATGCAATTCGACCAATCAGATGGCTGGATTTCTTAAGTGAGGTATATAATAACTTATATCATTGGAAAGGACTTGAAAAAAACCATTTAAAATGCTATATAAACCATAGCTCTAGGACAAATATTTAACGAGTTATGATTTGTTAAAGATTAAAAATCTGATTTAATTATCGCCATTGTTTACCATTGAGACGTCTCAAAATCTGTGACAGACCATGACCAATATAAAGGATGGTCTTATCAAAAATGTAAAAATTATTAAATTTTCTAGAAAAAACCTAAAGGGAAGAACATATTGTATTATTTTGATCAATGTATATAGACCCTTCTATAATTTATTAATTAGCTAATTACTCGTTAATGAACTCACTGCAGCAAACGGACACAAAACGCTACTCTCGGCTTCTGACATCAATTTTGAGGAAGTAAAGAAACAATGATTGTATGTTCCGATTTGATTTATATTCATCCTGTAACAAGAAAAATTCAGAAATAAACTAAATAAATAAGTTTTACAGGCCTGATAAAAACCCGATTTAAATCAGTTTCCTGATTTTTTAGATTTTTCCTGATTTTTTTTTCTTCCCGATTAAAAAAACAACAAAAAAAAACAGATTTTTTTTTTTCTCCCCTTCCCTATTTTATCCTGATTTTCCTGATTCCCCCCTTATTTTCTCTATTCTTCCCTATTTTGCCCTATTATTCCCCAATTTCTTACTCGGCAGGGGGGAATGTTGTTAGATGCCATTTTTCCCCGCGAATCCTCTTCTTTTTTTTTTACTCAAGGGGGTTGGGTTGAGGGGAAAACAAAAAAACTATTTTTTTTTTTAGTGCTCACTATCACCCCTGGTTTAAGAACTATTAAAACTTGCCTTCAGGGAAGGTTACAATGGTAAAGATGACATTGAACTTGAACTTGAACAAAAATGCACTTTCACATGTCCGTTTCTCAAAATTCGAAGTCGAGGCGAAAGGAATTTTTTTTGAATGACGTCATCAGACAAGCATGCAAGCCAAATCTGGCGAGAAACCGCCGTTTCTCCACGCAATCTAAGAGGAGCCCTGTAGAGTAACTTGCATTGGGCGTGAAACCGCTGCCAGGCATGCTGAAACCAAGCCAATGTGCGCGATAGTCACATACCTGCCCTTGGGTACGACTATGACTGAGTATGAGAGCACAACATATTTACAATACAATTTTACAATACATGCAGAGAGATATATCAAACAAAGTAAGATAGTGTAAGGTAAAATTGGTAATAAAATACAAGACATGATATATACATTTTGATAATTATAAAAACAATAAACATGAGCTAAAGACTACAGTTTTTAATAAGTTATAGATCTAAGTCTAAAATATCACGTGGTTTGGTTTGTCTTCCACTACGAGTAACTAGTCTGCACTATTAACAAAAATTGGTGTGACTATTACTATTAGTATTACAATTTTACAGTATTAGTATTATATGTCTGTTTATGCTTATAGTCAAAAGTAAATACTGTGTAATTGGTGTTCAAAACTTGAGACTCAAAGTACTATATTTCAGGGAATATTAAAGTATGGAGAGAGAGAGGATAACACTAAGACTAAGCTGAGCTCTTTTTCATGGGGGGGGGGGGGCAGTTAAACACGTACAGGGCTGTCAACTTTGGGGAACTGCTTGGAGTTTTTTTTTCTTCTTTTCTTCAGATGAACCAGCATACTGAACTGAATCGCTGTATCGTATCACTATCTCCATTTTTGGGGCTCAAGGGGGGGGGGGGGGGGGTCTAAATAAATTGGCCTAGATGAATGATCTACTGTCTACATGTACTGTCACATTAATGATGATATATTTTTTTCTCTTTCTGGCCTCTGCATGCCTTCTTTTAAACCATTTACATTGTTATAAAAAGGCTCACCCAATCGGTACATAATGGAGTAAAAGTTCTGAACCATACATAGTTCATTGACCCAGTATTTAGTTATTCTGTCGCTTGCAGGCAATATATCTCTGCTTCTGATAGATTGTACAATAAATAACTTGGAATAGTGTCTATAATGATAGTACAGTCAAACCTGCTTTTAATGTAGAAAGACTACCTCTATAGAGACCACATATTGTTGGTTCCCTTTGACATGATGTTTGAAGCTAGAATCACAAATCAAAACGCTGTTAAGAAACACAGTTACTGCGGGAGAGCATCCAAGCGATTTTTCATCAACGCTGATTCTCGCCCATTTCAAGCCCAGCCACTGCTCATCACACTGTGCAGTTTGACCCAGGATTGGCCAGGAAGTATAGGTCATCTTCGCCGCATGCTTTCTGTCAAACTGGAAGCAGGCCGCGATAATGATCTCATAGAATCATGATTGAGATTTCCGTTTGTTCAAGTGAATTTTAGCGACCGTGATCACAATACAAAACGCATCTTTTTCATCGTTTCATGTTTGCGTTTTTAAACACGTTTATTTTTATGACCGACAAAAAATCGCTTGAAATCGCTTGAACACAACTGTGCCTATTTTAAACTAAACGTCTTTGAAAACCGTGTTTCTAGGGTGAAATAGTGGCGCTTCAACGCACCCTTAAATTACATTGTAAGTATATGTATAGTAGACCACCTAATGCAGTCTTTGTATACAGGTATGAATCTACCGTTCAAGGTGCTAATATCATATGATCCAAAGATTACTCTGGCTCAAGCTAGGTTCTTGATTTTGGTACTTTCAACATTCAAGGAATTCCTTCCTGGTAGAGATTGGAAAATGTAGATTAATGTATTGCTAAAGACATCATAGTGCTATGCCAGGGCTTTGAATCCATGAGCTTCACATCTTCAATTGAGTGTTTAAAAACCATTACAGCACCTTCACAAACCACCGAACTATGACATTTCTACTATGACTATAAATGAAGCTAAGTGATTGATGATACAATTAATAACCTTGTACCACATGTAAAACAAAATACATCATAGAAGACATTCAGCTTCAATGCAATTGGCAAAAAAAAAAAAAATCTGATGTACGATGCATGGATAATTGAAGTTTGATAATTGCTTTCTAAAAGCAGCATTTTATAACATACATTGTACGAGAAAATATCAATGTTTCTTTTTGTACCCCAAAAATATGATTTGACTGAGAATTTTATCTTCAAAATGTCTCGCATATATAGTAATATTTTCTGTGAATCTGCATGTTTTTTTGTTGTCAATCTACTATTTTAATAAATTTCTTTTACACGTTTGTTTTCCTCCAAATTTAGAATTTTCCTGTGTGAGAAGATCAATGGCTGACAAAAGAGGCCTACAGCACTCCCAAGGGCTGGCCTGCCCTCTTTGTCTTGATACCTTCAAGAACCCCACCCTGCTGCTATGTGGACATACGTTCTGTAAGGTCTGTCTGGAGGGTTATGATCAGCAACGGAATGGCGTTGATCACATGGAGTGCCCTGTGTGCAGAAAACGCACCAAGCTAGAGGAAAATAGAGTTGCCGGACTATCACCCAACTTTTCACTAAAGGGGCTTCAGGATGAACTCCACATAGATGAACAGACGTCACAAAATCTGTGTCCACTACACAAGGCTGAATACAGGAACATATTTTGTGAAGTTTGTGAGAATTTTATTTGTATTACTTGCTTCATCAAAAACCATCAGGGGCACAGGATCATCAGGAAAGCGGACTTAAAAGAGGGGTTAAGAAAGAAGAAAATGGCTCTCATTCAGGATGGTAAGGCAAGGAAAGGCCAAATTGAAAATTTTTTAAAAGATGCAGAACAACAAAGGAAAGAGATTTGTTGCCACCTTAGCAAAATGGAGAAGGAAATTACAGAAGCTTACACTAAAAAAGTTACCACTCTCCAAGAAAATGAGAGGAAACTAAAAGAAAGGGTTCGTAGTATTCAAAGGGACTCAGACAAGCAATTGAATTGCTGTATTGCTCATCATAATGAGTTGATAGATAACATAAGCATCTCAGTTGTAATATTAGAATCCAATGAATCAGAGCATTTACAAGATCATGTTCTGATAGAAGATCATTTGCATTGCATTTCTCTTGAAAACTCACTTAAAGTCAACAAACCCAATGATGATCAGTCCATGGCACAGGTGCAAGCAGCAAAGAACTCCAAGTTTCATTGCGCCAAAAGGAAACTTCTTGATGTAGGTCACATTGAGCCTGGAGGAAAGGCAACAACAAGTAACAGTCAACAAACAAAGGCAACAACAAGTAGCAGTCAACAAGCGAAGGCAACAACAAGTAGTAGTCAACAAGCCAAGGCAACAACGAGTAACAGTCAACAAGCCAAGGCAACAACAAGTAACAGTCAACAAGCGAAGGCAACAACAAGTAGCAGTCAACAAGCGAAGGCAACAACAAGTAGCAGTCAACAAGCGAAGGCAACAACAAGTAGCAGTCAACAAGCGAAGGCAACAACAAGTAGCAGTCAACAAGCCAAGGCAACAACAAGTAGCAGTCAACAAGCGAAGGCAACAACAAGTAGCAGTCAACAAGCGAGGGCAACTGTCAGCAGCAGTCAACATGTGATGACGACTGCTCGAGTGAATATGAACACTGATGAGATGCAACCAAGTACTAGTGGTAATGTAGGAGCTATTCCGGCAATGGTTAAGACTAACTCACTTACTATCGTGAAGGAAGCTGAATTGCATCGTACACATGTAATTGTATATGGGATGGCAGCTCTATCTCAGGATTCTGTGGTGGTAGGGTATGGTCAAGAAGGTTCTGAGTGCTTATCTTTGTCAGGTGAGAGTACACCATATCTGGATGCATGTGATAGACATGGTGTATGTGACATTACATGCCTTGCTCACGGTAGATCAGCAGTATCGGGTTTTGGCGGGGTATGCCGTATCTACAATGCAGAAGGTATACAAGATATTCAATTTCAATATCAGTGCAAGCAATGCCCAATTCGGCTAGACCCTGGCTATGAGTCTTATACCGGTATTAAGTTATGTAGTGACCAACATGATAATATCTATGCTGTCAACGGCAATCCAGAGATCTACATCTTCAGTGGTTGCAACCCTAACCCACAGACCATCATCCCAACTGGCAAAGTCGAGAATAAACAGGTCTGTGTTACCAATACAGGTGCAATTATCACCAGCGGTAATGCTTACCGCAAGGCAGGACATACGCTTAGGTCAGTTACTGTGTATGATAGAGAAGGTCGTGTGGGTAGCTCTATCAAATCCAACAACATGAGGGTTGAATATCTGTATGCTGCAGTAGATAGTCGAGATAGAGTGTTAGTAGCTAGGGTGAAGAGAAAGTGTAATGTGCTGAGATTGTCCAGATATACTCTCCAAGGAGTGACGCTCACCAAGGAGGTGATGTTCAAACAACTCAGACTCCCACATAAATGTACCTTCCTCTCTGATGACTGTTATATGGTTAGTCTCACTCCTAGCATGATTGCCTTTTATACCGGCAAGCATTTGTTTTTCATAGAACTTGGCCTGTAGCTCTTATTCCTACCACCATCCTTCTTGTTCACCTACAATTAGTTCTTACTCTTTCAAATTATTGCAGTTTCATCTCTTCTGTTGTGGTTTCATTCTTACGCAGCAATGAGAGTGGGGAAAGTCATATGTGGTATTTGGCAATCAGGTTTGATATCAACATTTACATGTATGTACATTTAACTCACATCAAAAGTATTTTCCTTGATACACTCTAAGAAGGCTATCAACCAAGTTCTTTGATCATTTGATGAGCTTGTTAGAAAAGTCATCATTATGCGTATTTACTTTAATACTTTAAGTATGTAGCAGTATCACAAAAGCCCTTTGTGATCATTTTTCTTTAAAAAATAATTATGTTGCAACTCTTTGGTAAATTGATTCAGCCTTTTTAGACATGATGCTTTGAAGTAGTTAATTTTTCAATATGTATGTCACATTTTTCTTGAGCATGTTACAGTTTGTAAATATACATGTATATGCCAAAGCCTTGTAAATAGGAGAATGTAGTTGTCATTATGCGTTATTATGATATCATTCCTTATCTTATTGAACCCAGTAATCATTCTTCGAAGAAAAATTGTGTCACAGGCAAAATTGATAATGTATCCTGCGATTCCAAGTTCTTGTTTAGAAAATTCAGAATGGACTTTAGGTGTTCATTACCATTTTTGTATTTTACATAAACCTTTGTTTTTATGAATATGCCATATATGTCTTCAAGTTAAACTATCTGTGTTTGCCTAGTTGAAAAGCCTAGTTGATAAGCCAAGTTAATGCAATACGCATGGCAATATTAATGTGTGCTCTAAATGGATTGAAATGTGTTGTATTTTAAAAGAATATTTTGTATTATGTTTTATTTCAATGCTCCTTTTATTTTTAAGCATATAAAATGAACTTAGTACCGTATTTGCAGGCGTAAAGGCTGCAGTATTTTTGGAAGAGAAAATATCAAAAAGTCTGGGTGCGGCCTGTGCGTCACAAGAGTAAAATATTGAAAGTCAAAACCATGAAAACAGCACGAATTTGTACATATGGAACTACAATGAATGGTTCTGGATATTTCTAGAATAACTGTCTAGAATAACACGTCTTACCGACAATTTTGTGTTATATTGTAGACATGAAGGGCAAAGTTTTGTCAATCTCGTAAATAAACTTTTTAACTTACCAAACAAAAAAGCCATCTGGCTTGCTGCCCATGGTGTTCTCGAAAAAGTACAACAAACAAGTTTTGTTAAAAATAATTTTTAATAATTTTTTTTGTTTTTGTCTACGAAATGTAAAAATCGGGGGTGCGGCCTATACGGTGGTGCGGCCTTTACGCCGGCAAATACGGGTAAGAAATTGTAACAAAAAGAAAGAAAGAAAGAATAAAGCAGCAATGTTGTAGAGGAGGAAGGCAATGATGGAAATTCAACTCGTTTTTTAAACTAATTTCATTTCATTTTTTTACAGGAGTTTCTCTGATAGATTTGGTGTTATATTTTACAGGACAAAGTATTTATCTCAAACAATTATGTTTACCTGGTACTTGTAGGTCTAAAGTAAAATGCTATCAAATTAACTATCATTTCTATATGATATGATATTTTATAATGAATAGGATGTCAGACCTACAGTTTGATCATGGTTATAGTTTATAGTTGAGGTGGTATAGCACTATGATAATGTTTCTTCTTTGTTACCTGTGTCTAATCATTTTGATCAGTGTTTTAAGTATGATGCTTAAAGTTCCATTCAATGTTGGGATCTGCCATTGAAGCAGTATATTAAATACTGGAACACTATTACCAAATGCTGTTACTGTTAAACATATAATAAAACATGTTGATAAAATTCATATAATGTACATAGTTGTGAATATTATTCTGTGATAGTTTTTTTAATGATGTTGATTAACAAAAAAGTGATTAGAGGCTGATAATTAGAGTAAGCAATGACAGGTGTAGCATGTTTAATAGCCTGCTTATTGTTTAGCTGAAAGTAAATTACATTGACATGAAGCGGAAGCAAATTTGCAAGAGTGTATTTACTTCAATAAAAGATTTTTTTAAATTTAGAATCATAAGAAGCCCCACTATGGTATCATCTATAAATGAAATCTGATACCTTACTTTAAATTGGGGTATGATCACATTTCAATCAGACTTTTGAGTTGCCTGATTCTGAGGCAGAAAAGGTACCTTTGGGGTGATATTGCTGCGGAGGGGGAGGGGGCAGAGAGGGGACATTTTGTTTTGTTTTGTTTTACATCAAAGGCCAACCAAACTTGGGTTTGCCCAGACTATATGCCTCCCACCCCCCCCCCCCCCCCCCCTTGATCCAATTACGAGGCAATACATGGTTATCAATTGTTAGTCTTGTGTCTTGGGGAAAGAGCAAATGAGACAGGGAATTACACAGTAGAGTGAGGGGAAGGGGGAGTGAGGAAGAGAGAGAGACAGAAAGGGTACCTTTGTGGTGATATTGCTGGGGAGGGGGAAGAAAGGGAACATTTTGTTTTGTTTTACATCGAAGGCCAACCAAACTTGGGTTTTCCCAGTCAATATATGCCTCCTACCCCACCCCCCCCCCCCTCGATCCAGTTACCAGGCAATACATGGTTATCAGTTGTTAGTCTTGTGTCTTGGGGAAAGAGTAAATGAGACAGGAATTGCACAGTAGAGAGAGGGGA
The DNA here is from genome assembly GCA_035222895.1 of Strongylocentrotus droebachiensis. Lineage (NCBI taxonomy): Eukaryota > Metazoa > Echinodermata > Echinoidea > Camarodonta > Strongylocentrotidae > Strongylocentrotus > Strongylocentrotus droebachiensis. The sequence goes on along the minus strand of JAVYIG010006643.1, from coordinate 104,320 downwards.
AGGGGGGAGCGAGGAAGAGAGAGAGCGAGGGGGGGGGGGGGGATGGGGAGGGAGGGAAGCGGAGAGAGAAAAAAAAAGGGTAGGGGTGGATATAGCTAGGGTACAGAGGGGGAGAGAAAATGAACCGCAGGGAGGGGGGGGGGGATGGGGAGGGAGGGAAGCGGAGAGAGAAAAAAAAGGGTAGGGGTGGATATAGCTAGGGTACAGAGGGGGAGAGAAAATGAACCGCAGGTACATATTCATTACAAATGGAAGTTGATCTAATTTAAGCAAGAAATTATAGTAAATGGTGATGAAGTTATGTTCTGATAATGATGAAGATATAATCAGTGATGAAGTTCGACGATCGTGAAAGTGACGGTGGTGCATGGTCTATGATGATTATGATGATCGTGATCATGCTGATGCTGGTGATGTTGATGATGGTTCAATGATGAATATAAGAGACAAAAAAAGAAACACTTCAGGTTAAAAAAATTAAAGAGAGAGAGGACACTATTTATAAATCATATTAACATTTATTATTATTTTGTATCTAATTGTTTATTCATTTATTTCATTTTATGAATATCATTATTAATATTATTATTATTATTATATAGTATAATAAATATATACCGGAACATGTATATATTTTTTTTTTGGAAGGAGGATTGCACTGAAAATATGCCACTTTACTTTTGAGGTAGACCTCTAGTCCTTTCTTCTCTAAAGAAAAAAAATCAAACCACTTGTGAAGGAGTTTTAGTGTTCATTTGTATTTAGGACACATTTCTCCCAGTAATTCAGAAAAAAAGAAAATTCCCTTAAGATGGTGATAAAGATGGTCATATAATATCAAACCAAGGGAATCGAGCCTCAATTGTATGGGGCAAGCGCGTAGCCAGGATTTCATTTTAGGGGGGGGCGGTAGTGAGCACGCAAAGCGTGCGAATCACTTAAAGAGCGCGCGTAGCGCGCTCCCTAGGGGGGTGGGTGCAGGGAGGGGGGAGTTTCCCCCCTCCCGCGCGAAGCGCGGAAGCTTTGAAAGAAGACGATTCTTGTACCTTTCTCGACTCATAATCCTTGTCTGAATTCAGTCCGCCCCTCATGCGCATAGCGCGGAAGCTTCGACATATTATTAGACAAAGAAGGTGATTCGTTGACCTTTCTACTCTTAATCCTTATCTGAATTCAGTTTCCTCCCCTCCCGCACAAAGCGCGGAAACTTTGAAGTTTCATTAAATTATTAGAGAAAGAAAACGACTCGAAGTACCGTTCTCGACTCTTAATCCTTGTCTGAATTCAGTCCCCCCCCCCCTCCTCCTCCGCGAAGCTTTGACGTATTATTAGACAAAGAAGACGATTCGTCAGTGTACCTTTCCCGACCCTTAATCCTTATCTGTATTCAGTCCCCCTCTTCGAAGCGCGGAAGCTTTGACGTTTCATTAAATTATTAGAGAAAGAAGACGATTCGTTGTTCCGTTCTCGACTTTTGATCCTTAATTTGAACTCAATTTCCCCCTTTACGCGCGAAGCGCGGAAGTTTTGACGTTTTATCAAATTATTAGAGAAAGAAGACGATTCGTTGTACCGTTCTCGACTCCTTTCCCTTTTTCTTCCTACGTCCTCTTCCTTTTTTTTCTTCTCTTTCTCTTTTTTTTTTTTTTTTTGGCCGGCGTTTTGGGGGGGGCGACCGCCCCCACCGCCCCCCCCTGGCTACGCGCCTGGTATGGGGAAATACATGTAAGTTGTTTTGACTGAAGTTCTCGCAAATTTCAATTTTATCTTGCTGAAAATTCTTTCTTGATTAGCGCCACCTTGTGATGTGTTTTTTTGTGTACGATCGTAAATGATCAATCAAGTGCAAACGATGTAAAGATCGCAACGGTATATACGGCGCGATATGCGATACATATTAACATGACATGACGCGACGCCGCGGTTGTGGGGGTAAATCGAGATCAAGATCTGCTGTAGACTATTCGTTCAATTACCGTAAGTCGGTTCTACGTAACATTTATTTCAATTTTATTAGAATATTAGATTTTGACAGATAGTGGCATGGTATGGCGTGAGTGCTCGAGTGTGCTTAAATCATCAGCTTTGAACTAACAGAAGTACCGGTACGGTACGGTGACATACGGACTAGAGTCTAGATCTACGCCCGGGCGCGGCCGGGTAACCCGAAGCGATGGACATGGACGCGAAGGAGCTGAGCTGAGCTTGGAGTTGGACGACCACCAGCTATAGCACCAGCAGCTGACCTATGATTGTGATTGTGATTGTGATTGAATGATGCTTGGTAACGCCATCAAGCGTTAGTTTAATTTAGGCCCTTGTATTATTATGTAGCTGGATGCAGGCGCGTAGCCAGAGTTTGATGTTTGGGGGGGGCACATAGGTCTACATGTAATCGATCGAGGTAAAAAAAAGGGGTCTACAAAATTTCAACCGATCCTGGAAATTTTAGGGGGGGGGGCACGTGCCCCCCCGTGCCCCCCCGTGGCTACGCGCCTGGCTGGATGCCTGGATCTCATGGACGCTGTACAAATACAAAATCAAAATGTAGCTCATCGGCGATCCCGAAAAATTGGTCCATTTCATGACTTAGTTTGGGATCATGATCATGGGGAAAGTCTAGAGCAGGCCTTCTCAACTGGCGGTGCGCGCGCCACTCGTGGCGCTTGCGGTCAGAGTGGCGTGCGGCTGTTCCAAAAAATTAATAAAAATTAAAAATTAAAAATTAAAGAAAGAACAACATTAACAAATTATATTTTAAAATAAAAAAACTCAGAAAAATAAAAAAGTCACAGTCGAAGTTGAGCCCAAAATGTAAGGAAGCCATTTAATTTTGTTTGTTTGATTTTCACTTCATTTTGACATTTTCCGTGTTTATTTCACCAAAATAACTACATATAAATTAACTTCCAGTGTAGATTTTAGCCAGGAATTGTACTAATTATTTCACATCAATATGAAATTATGATTGATGTTTTATGGAACAAAAAGGTGTTAAAAATGCCACATCTGGGCCTTAAAAAAGCCCAAAAATCCACTAGCTTCCGGGGGCTTCGCCCCCTGGACCCCACCTGGTATCGGCTCGGTCGCTACGCTCCCTCGTAACACAGTCACCAGACATACAGGTTGGCACTTCAACCTCAATTCATTTTTGTTTTGGCGCTTCTAATAAACTAGTTGAGAAGGCCTGGTCTAGAGTCTATGTAGGCCTAGTAGACTATGTATTCTACAGCAGTTCTGCTCGGATTTTGTCTAACTTTAGCTTCACCGAAATCTCTCTCTAAAAATTTCTGAGTCTTGGACTTCGAGGAGACCGTCAATCCCGTCATATTATTAAGACAAAAAAGACCCCTGACTCGCTGAGGCTGAGGCCCGGACGCGATGACGTGATTAAAAAACTCACCGAATGCAAGCCAAGGCAAGGCAAATGAGACCGATTTTTCCTACAGTGACCTGTACTGTACATAGACCTATATTGTATTTAGCGAAGAAAAATGGAGCAACTTTAGAATTAGAAGTCTAGATCTAGATCTATCCATGGCATTACCGGTAATAGGTTAGACGGAAAAGTATTTTGGTTTTTTACTTGTCTTTTTGAAGCTCTTCTCTAGCCTCTAGGAGAGGGATTCTGCGAAGCCAGATTTTAATCTTGGGCTCGGCCAGTTGGCAAAACATGTAGACCTCTACAATCATGAAGTTCTATCCATTAACAGAATAAACTGATTAATTTTGGTCTACCGTCGGCCATCTGATCTGGTTTGAGGTAGACAAAAATATCTGTGTCTGTTTGGCAGGAGGATTTAAAAACCCAATTTGGTCTCCAAAACATGTTTTTGACAATTAATGAATGATATTTATTATTTACATGAATGAATATGTTATTACCGTCACAACAATTCAGAATGAAATAAGTGATGTTACTATTTAAGCTTAGTTTAGTTCATAAAATCAACAGAAAACAAAGATTGTCAATTTTTTTCTTTCTAGGGTAGATCTAGATCTAGTTAGTCGGCTGGTCGGGTTACCTAGGTTTGAGCTGTCATTTGGACGCACTTCCACAGAAGTTTTATTAACAAAATTTCTTAATAAAGGAGGCATTTTTTGATTTATTAATCCCATGAATAAACCAACAAAAATTGCAAAGGGTTATACCCGCTTCTGTGAACTACATGTACAGTAATGACATGTCATTATATATAAACGTATTCCCAGAAGTTTTGTGTCCCAGCAGGTTTAATACAGGCGTATCCAGACAGTTGATTTAAAACGACAATTTACACTTGTAAGTTTACATGGCAATAATATACATGTATGCCATGAATCTTTAGGCTTATGTGATACAAATATAAAGGACAAATATTAATGAAAAGCGAGACATAGGTGCCGCTTTCCGGTAACGGTGGCGACGGCGTCATCATCAAAATCTTAACCTAAGGTTAAGTTTTTGATATAATTTTGAAAGTATTAGTCCTTAGTCAATGAAATTTAGACTTTAGTGTTATTAAGTATCCCCAATACACCAGTTTACGGTTGTGTGCGCCACTTTAAACAAAGCCAATGACCTAGAGGTCATGTATTTATGCGTAAATTAAGATTGCGCCCATGCAAATTATGATGACATCACTGTCTACGCGCTGCGTTGTGCGCGCACATCATCATTTGCATGGGTGCAATCTTAATTTACGCATAAATACCACTGACGTCGGGTCATTGGCTTTGTTTCAAAGCCAATGACCCATGGTCAACTGTCTGCGCATGGGCGCTGATACAACCGTAAACTGGTGTATTATGTGAGTTGAATTTCAGGTCAAAGGTCATTTCAGGTCAACAGACTTGGACTATGTTGTGGCATCATTATCGAAAACTTAACCTTAGGTTAAGTTTTCGAATTTTTGATATAATTTTGAAAGTATAAGTTCTGAGTCAATAAAGTAATCAAGTATCCCCAATCATGTGAGCAGAATTTAGGTCACTAAGTTAAGGTCAAAGGTCATTTTAGGTCAACAAACTTAGACTTTTCGTGGCATCAACATCAAGATTTTGAATTTTTAGCATATTTTCAAAAGTGTTTGTTCAAATTCCATGAAACTTGTACCCAAGGGTTATCAAGTATCACAGTCATATGACACAAATTCCAGGTCACAAGGTCAAAGGTCATTTTAGGTCAGTAGACTTGGATTATGTTTTCACAACTTAATATGAGAATAAATGAATCAATTTTTCTTATTTTTTCATGGTTCTTAATCAATATTCACTTCAAAATGCTGATTATATTCAGAGTATTTCACTTTTGGGGGCCTGCTAATGGGCCACCCTGCCTATAAATAATGTTCCAACCTCAATTTTTCATCATATCGAATTGCGTAATGCAGGCGAGACCGCCGAGAGCGTTTCCCTTGTTATGCTATTGAATTTCTTTTGGTTAAATCCCAAGGCAACCAAGAAGGCTTCATGTTTGTTATAGTGTCCGGACATCCAATCCCCACGATACCAGGTAGACCTGCTGTCATTTATTTTGTTCAATCAATTTGATAACAATTTATTAATTTTTCTATTTTAAATTCAGGTTAATGATCATCATGGAGACAGCAATCTGAGATGGATATTATCTGCGGGATTTAAACATACTCACATTGACAATCTTTTTTTCTGGGGTTTGGTTGAGGATAAAGAGAGCCAAGATGTTCAAGAAACTGAAGAGACAGAACAAGGATAAGGAGGTAAGAACAATAACAACTAAGGTTTGGTGACCGATGTTAATTTGTATAAATCTACCTTTAATCATAAATTGTACTCACAGCTCTAGTCACAAGTAATACGTAACCAATGCTACTTGGAGTGGTATTCAGTATGAATTTGAAGTCAGATCACATAGACTTCTTATTTTCATTATTGAAATTATTTTGTATAGATCTCTATGCATTTCTTTTTGGTATCTACTGTACATGTATCTAACTAGCTTACTAACTAACTATCTACATGTAACTAACAAATTGATTTTGATAATTAACAAACTTACTTGTACCATAACAATCTTCTCTAGTCTGCCCTACATGTATATGTAGTTATCCCTACCCAAGGAAATGTCAGTTCATGCTGTTAATAACTCATAATTAATAGAGATTGACAACTACATGTAATTGAGGCTCGGCAATGGTTAGAACTATTGCCTCAATCTGATCTGATAATATTAAAGCTGTCAACATTACTACCTGTATATGCAGGTTGAACATGAATGCTGTGTACTACACATTTGGCTTGTGTATCAAGCATGTGACAAGAAAACATTGATTTACATGACTGTAGATTACACGGGAGCATGTATTTGGTAGAGATTGTTAGTACGTATGCTTACTTGTCTTGGAGGTGAGGGTGATAGTAATTGTTAGGAAGTAACAGTAAATCCCTATTGTATCCTTACAATAGTCACCACACTCCCTTTGGCTAAGGGTGGCTAGGTACTATTGTTCAGCTATAAAGAGTTTATGTCACCAGAGTGGATACAAACATCAAGAGCTAAGAGAGTGTTGACTACAACTTGCTAAATAATACTGTATGTTAGTTTACACAATTTTGAAAGCTACATGTTATGTAAATTGTAAAGTACATACATCATAATCCAATCTGGTCGAAGTATTACCAAAACTTTGTATTACAATGTACCTTTAATGTCTGATGCAGGAATATTGTCATTTACAATGTACATACATGTACATGTACATGTACTCCTTTATATTGAACACACAATTAGCCCAATTGTAGGTGGCCAATTTATGTATATACCGTACATGTACATCAATGTTAATTGTTTCATCATACTTGCCACTTAATTTGGAATGTGTACATTGTATGTAAGGGACACAAAATGAACAGTTCCTGTGGATTTGCCCTATTGATCTCTTGTTACAAAGTACTCTTTAATGTCTTTGTGTCTACTGTCTACAGTACCATGTACTACATTCTTAGTGTTGAAGCATCTGTGGTTTGGTTCTTTAATCCTACACCTACATGTATGTACACTGTACATGTACAGTATGTGGATGCAGAATAAGTCCTTGTGACTCAACTGTGACAAGCTATAGTGTGAACTATTGTATAGGCCTGAGAGGATTAGGGTTAAGATTAAGAAGATTGAGTGTTACTTTGTCTCCTGCTAATCCTCACTGTAAGAACAGTACTGTAACTATTTGTACACATGCTCCTCTAGTAGTCAAAGCTCCTTTACATAAAAATGTACATTGTACAAAAGAGTTTCCACACTTGATTTTGGAGGATTCAGGCTTAGAGGATAGCCATGGATGGATGGGATCTGATCTCATCTGAACCCAGTTTATTCATACTAGGGAGGGTATACTGTTGTCAGACATTGTCCGACAGGTCAGTGCCCTACGAGTACTATAGTCTAGAGGCCTACCTATTTTATGCAGAGATCCAAGAGGGCAATTTACTCTGTGTATAAGGAAGATACCTAAAGCGAAATAATCCAATCTTAACAGACAACTACTCTAAAATATATCAGAGAAGCAGACCGGTGGAGGTTTGACCTACAATGTAAATCTGACAAAACATAAGAGTTATTAATTTTTGAAAGTTGTATTGGATGGATTTTAATAGTGATCTCATATTTTAAACATTCATAACCCTCTCATTATTGGCCTAATTCATTTCAAACTTTCGGCTTTCCATTTTAAAATGTTTTTTCTCTCTCATGCCAATGAAAATATTACAAGGGTTGGATTGCCCTTTAACATCCTAATGGCTTTTGACAGATGATAATTGATACTGTACATGTACATGTACATGTATTTACATTCACTAGTCAAGAAATTCATGCCATTGACACACCCCCCCCCCCCCCCCGTCAAGTTAATCAAAAGCTCAGGAATCAAAGGAAAATCTTCAAATGTAGTTGTAAGCATTTCTAAGAAACGCAACCTTCTTTCTGATCTATACATGTACATGCATCTTTCAAACTCCAGCATAGTTGTGTCTAACGTACTGTACATGTATATGTACAGTACAACAAAACAGTCCATTAGTGTCCAGCAAAATGCAGGCTAATTGCTGCCATTTTGCTGGTCTAACTACTGGGAGTGTATTCAATTGATATTGATGAATTGGGAGTATGGAAGTAGTTTCAATGGCTATTCAATGCTGTAATCCAAATACTATTGTCCTAGTTTTTGGTGATATATATAGACTACCCTGCCCTTCTGGGTTTTGGCCTAATTGACATTCACAAGTCATGAAATCCATGCCATTGACACCCCCCCCCCCCAATCAAGAGTATCAACAACTCAGGAAACAAAGCAAATTCTTTGAATGTAGTTGTAGGCATTTCTAAGAAGTGCAACCTTCTTTTCCGATCTACAATGTATCCATGCATCTTTCAAACTCCCGCATATATACCTGTTGTACATGTAGTTGTGTCAACCGTAGGCCTACAACAAAACAGTCCATTAGTGAAGCAAAATGCAGGCTAATTGCTGGTCTTACTATTCAATTGATATTGATGAATTGGTAGTGTGGAAGTACCAGTAGTTTGAATGGCTATTCAATGCTGCAGTCCAAGCACTATTGTCCTTGTTTTGTTGATGTACATGTACATGGTAGACTACCTTGCCCTCTTTTAATGATGAGAGAAGTGTTAATGTGTATATGGTCAATTTAATACTCCACATTATTGGAACAAATTAACAAGGATGTACTCTTTCTCATGTTGTTGTAGCTCCTTCCAGTGACACAATCACACACCATTAACACTGCTTTAATGAATATAAAAGTTTGAAGACTTGGCAAGGGCACTTTCCATTTCAAAGAATACAAATATTGATGTGGATCAACGCTCACTTTCCAATCAATACAAATCAATATTGTGTTCTTTAAAGCCTGTGTCATTATGACTCATTGAGTGGCTTATCATAAACCCATGCATTGATGTCTCAAGGACCGTAAGTGTAAGCATCCTTGGAAGTTTTGACTTTATTATTATTAACAAATGGAAAAGAGATGGCTAATTGTAGCAAATACTTATTGGGCAGGTTGCCCTAATTACAGGTGTGGGCCTACATGGATGAGTCTGAGATCTACATGTATGTATTATTTACTGTATGTAGACAATATCAGAAATGACTCATTGAGTGGCTTATCATAAACCCATGCATTGATGTCTCAAGGACCGTAAGTGTAAGCATCCTTGGAAGTTTTGACTTTATTATTATTAACAAATGGAAAAGAGATGGCTAATTGTAGCAAATACTTATTGGGCAGGTTGCCCTAATTACAGGTGTGGGCCTACATGGATGAGTCTGAGATCTACATGTATGTATTATTTACTGTATGTAGACAATATCAGAAATGATTCATTGAGTTGCTTATCATATAACCCCATGCATTGATGTATTAAGGACCTTAACCAACTAACCATCCTTGGAATAGGTGACTTTTTGACTTTGTTATTATTATCATCAAAATAAAAGAGAGATTACGGTTCAATGACGGTACAAATTTTAAAGATAAAGACCAGTTCTGGTCATGCGATTGCATTGTGAAAGAAATGTTGTGGAATCGATCAGAAAAGGTTGATCATCTAGCATATTCAGTAAGTATTGGTGTGTACTACAAGGTTCTGGAATCATCAAAATGATAAGAAATTTGGCCCAGTCTTCGTAAAGCTACAAGCATTGTACACAGAAAGATGTACAAGTGTATATGGGACTACGCACACGTGCGCGACACGTGCGTATTATCTATTTGGTCTCAATAGATAAACTAATTTACCAAATATACCAATAAGTAGGCGGGTTCCCGGCAAAATGTTTACCGGTATCATCATGTATTTAGTCAAAACATATTCTTTCACATGATTGGTAATTAGAGCTTCCATTTCATTTTTTGAGAGGGGGACATTTCCAAAACTGGTCTTTACCTTAAACAAAAACAAAATTCTATTTGGTTTGAACGGGGTGTGCCGCTCAATTAAGCCTTGAAACCCCTACCCATTTTTGAGGGTCATTTAGGGGGATTTTTCTCGAAGTAAGGCCCATTTTCCACCATTTTTTGGTGTTGGAAATTTTGAAAAAACGGGCCCATGCTTACTGCTTAGTGATATTTTTGTTAAAAATGGGACCCATTAGAGCGGCACACCCTCACTTGGGCGGAAGAACACAAAAGTGAAATGTAAATGAATGTTTTAATGTGCTGAAGGACTTTTCATGTACACTGCACATCTATCAAACAAGTACTGGTGTATTTTTTCCTCAAAACTTTGAAATGCTTGAATACAAATGAACGTAAACCTACACCTGTACATGTGCACCCAGAGACAAAACTTGTATGCCTACAGAGTGAAGAGCATCAGGGCTGTACAATGTATGAAGCGTACTCCTCTTCTACACAGGCACAGCGGAGCACCCCAATTACCGTGCGATCGACTCTCGTCCAGTAAACATCATTTGCATAAAATCAACAATTGTGTACCGATCGATGCGAAAAAAAGTAAACAAATTTCGAAGACAAATTCTTCATTAATGTGATGAATATCACCAATCAAAGCTACTAAATCGAGTATTTAATAAATTTGCAAGACACTCATGTGTATAAAAAGAGTTATTGATGCACAGAAAATGTGAAATTTAAGGGATAGTTTTGACGAACAAAAACGAAAAAAATGAGATACAAAATCACCGTAAAATTCACCATTTCTTTTAGAGCGAGAAAGAATTGCCTCGTATGAACAAAAAGAAAATTTAATAATCTCAATCCTTGTGAAATATCTCTTTTCATAGTTGCTTGATAGGGTCGTAACAGAGAAAAACATACCCCAATGTCCGAATCTCATCGAACAAAAATAATCCTTCGTTGTCGCAAAATTGTTTGACCAGTCCCATACATTCAAATGTGTGTCATGTCTGAACCTCGCGTGTGCGTTGGCTATACATGTCTTGCCAGCCGACTGCACACGTGCACGCTAATGGCTCAGCTGTTTCGATCTGGCCTGCACCGGGCCTAAGATGCATGCGCAGTACATCGCTGAGATCGATGACGTCATGTTCAATGAGTTCGCTGACTAAAACTTTTAAAAATGAAGCCCCATGAAAAAGAACGTTATAACCAAAAAAAATACAGCGGAGAAGCGAAAATTTCGCCCATGTATGGATTCAACCCTAATGAATATTCATACCAAGTCTCTACTTCGTGCATTGCTTGATAGGGTCATCACATTATAAAGTAGACGTCGTGTTTTTCGAGGGGCGAAGCTCAAAACACATTAATATCTCGAGTTTTATTCCATGGAATTTCGTATTTATTTCACTGACATAAAATTCATAATAATTTTAGTTAGTATGGAAAGTTTCATAGCGATATTGGCAGTAATAAAGGCGCAATGCGAATTTTAAGATTTGACATTCTAGCACACACATGTTCGGATTCACGCAGATGTCCGTTGGTTATTCAAATAGAACGGGCCGCTAATGATATGCAAATTGGGGTGCTCCGCTGTGCCTGTACATGTATGTACGCACCTGTTTTATTTTTCAACTCATGTCTCTCAATCATCTTCAATAACAGGTGCTCTAGTTCTCTTCCATCTGGAGTAATGATTATAGAAGGATAAAGAGAAAAGTACACTCTGCTGGGTCAAAAATTCACATTTCCAAAGTATTTTTTATATCTTTGTACGTTTATTTTCCCCTACTTTTATGTCCCCCTGTACTTGTATGTCTCCCTATACATGTTTGTATTGACTAAGATTAATATTGATAATGGTATTAATGATTTAAATCCATTTCTTTAATATAGTGTGATGTTTTGAAATGTTATTAATTTTGTTTTTACCCCAGGGGTAACTCTTTCTAATTTTTCAGTTTCCTTAGAATTATTCATTGTACTATGTGCTCCTGCAGTGTGTTTGATTTTTTCTAAATCATACTTTTGACATTAACAATTATTGGCAAACTACATGTAGATATAATTATAAAGAGACTCTGTATCATTTCTTGTACAGTTTGAATGGACGAAGAACGATGACAAGGTGATGCATGCTATCGAGGTGGGTGATATTGAGAAGCTTCAGGTAACTCTCGCTAAGAAAGGAACATCACCTACCAAACTAGATGGAGATGGAAGAACACCGTGAGTATTACTATTCTCTAACCTGTCGTCTTGTACCGTAGTTTTAACTCAAACAGATTACACACTCAATCCAATTAATATGTAACCCCATTATTTGGAATTTTCCATTATATCATAGAGAGGAATTCATACATATTTGTATCTACCTTCATGTACACTGTATAGACATGAAGAGGTCCCACTTTGGGATGGAGGTGCTACATAAATAGCCTTTGTTTCCCCTTTTCAAAGAATACTTCCACCGGTGTATCATGGAGTGCGCTGCTTGGGTATAAATGAACACTGATTACATAACTTTCGTGATCACGTACATGTACATGTATGCTGTATTTTGCATTTCACAATTTGGTCTGCAATGACCTTTATCTGTTCATGCTCAGACTGCAACTACCGGTATGAACTGGCTTAAGCATGCAGCAACACAAACCACCACAAGTACACATGTTTATTAGTTGTAACAGGCAAAATATTTGCATATTTTTAAACATGTATCTACAGCACATTCATTTTTTTTAAATGGGAAACATAGGCCTACAAGAAAGATGTTGTATTGCCCTTTGCGACTGACCCAAAAATCTTGAAATCTACGGTTTACTTAAAAAAAAAGTTTTTTAGAAAAAAAATGTATTAAAGCATTCCAAACTGATTAATATCAGCCCAAAGAGGGAGTACAGAACGACCAACCCATGTTTTGGTACCTAAAGGGCAATACAACATCTTTTTTTTAGGCCTTCTATAGATGAGGATATTACTTTTATGTAATGCTGTTCTTTTTCTTCTTTGATACAGCCTTCACGTGGCAGCACAGAAGGGACAGTATCCATGCCTTGAAGTCCTGCTTCAGCTAGGGGCTAACCCAAGGGCATCTGACGGCCAAGGTAAGCACTACCAAGTCAAGAGGATATTGATTAATAGCTCACAAATTATCTCCCGGTGGTTCTACAATGCAGGCCATCTTTAAAGGCAGTGCTTAGCTTCATCAGGAACTACATGTAGTAACCGTGAGACTCCGCCAATGGTTGATTTGTGTGTCTATCTTTTGAAACGTATCCAAATTATGAAGTTTTTAAAAAAGTTTCAAGCAAAATATTGTGATAAAAGAGAGATATAAAGTAAGCCTCTGTCTTATCTCTATCAATGAGATTCTTTAACGATGTGCATCTATTTTTTAAAACTATTTCCCTCAAATATTTTTCTTGTTAAAAGATTGATGCAAAACATTCCTGAAAAAACCCAAACAAAACAGAAATTTAAAAAAATGTCAAAAGATAGCATGAACCTGCCATTAAAACTGTCTGGTTGTAAAATACAGATTCTGCCGCTGTTTCATTGACTGCTGTCATTTAGAAGTACCTGGGGAAGAGGGGTTTTTAAGTACCTCTAATCGGTGGGGGTTATTAGGGGGTGTGTGAGAAAAGGTTTCATTAGAGAGGAAGTTGATGATTGATGGCTTGGCTTGGCTAGATTTGGTCATGGTAAACTGTAATCAGTGAGAGATGCATTCAAGTGAGTTTCACTGAAATATAATGTGATTTACTGGAACTCTGAAGCACATGTATATTGACTATGGGAACTGTTAGATATGGTACTACTTGGGTACGACTTCAAAATATGAAAAACAAACACAATAAAAATAAAAAAACTATTTTGTAAAAGGAATCATAAAAAAACTCTTGGAAATTGTTGAACAAGAATTTTTCTCATTGAATCTTTGTGCTAAAAAAAGTAGCAGACTTTCTTCTAGTGGAGTCAATCATGCCTTGTTGAGTGGCATGGTCTGACAACATACCAGTGTTAGCTTGATCCTAAAATATTATTTCAATGAACAACATTATTCTTGAGTGTTTCAAGAGCTTGTCTGTCTTGGTAGGTCTCTGTATTACCTGTGTCTTATTTTTTGTCTTCATATTTCTTTCTTCATTATCTCCATACTCGCTGTAATTTTATTTTCTCCATTTTTCATTTCTAGAGGATTTCTGTACTTTCCTCCCTCTTTATTTGCGTTCTTCTCTGTCTCTCTTTTATCATTATTCTTCATTGCCTTGCATGGATATATTTTTTCTCTGATTTTTTTTTTACTTCAGAAAGTATTCCTCATTTGTGGGTTTCTCACTCTCTGTGTGTCTCCTTTTCTGTGACTCTGTCTGTCTGTCTATGTGTGTTCACACTCCCTTTACAGTACTGATCTTTGGCGGTGCTCCTGAATCTATTTTAAGATTTCATCAGAAACACGTGTGAAAATGTCTGGAATGATGGGAATCATCAAGAGATTTGTAATCTTATGAAAGAAAACGCATTTATGACTATCTTTACATACATGTGCGTTTCCTGGTTGTCCATTGGGAGGCTGTTGAAGTGCTAGAATGTTTTACATCTCATCCAGAGGAAATAGATGATTGAATCAATCCAACAAATTAGATCGAGAAGCTTAGCATGTGTTGGAACATTATAGTACCGATTGAGCCTACTTTCAGTATGGGCAAGTGTATTAAGGGTCATGGGATTCTGGGATATGAGTACTAATTTTGTATATTAGATGAGCATGTTAAACTACATATGGTGTAGATGACACCGGATGATCTGTATTTGTTTATAGCAGTGTGTTCATGTTATGGTCTATCCACATTTATGACTTGTCTTGGACATATACAAAAAAAATGTTAGTGCATACATGTAGTTGCATACTATGTACATGTACAGTGATACTGGATGAATCTACATACATGTATATCTAGTTTTTATAACCATTGACAACTAACGGTACTCACATTTCATTTCCTACACAAAAGTGACAGTTCATGTAACAACATTCAGAGAATGAAATTTTCTGTGTGGGGCCATTTAGTTTTGTAAATCCAGTTATAGCATTGTGAAATCAAGCATGAAACAAACTCTTGAATGATGAATTGATTAATGGAGTACCGTAGATGTCTACACTCTACATTGATGTTTTTGTGCATCTTCAATCAACCGTTCTATCGGTTCATTATGCTTCTGATTTGAACTTCACAACCTAGTAAACAATTAATGTTCATCTAAATATTGAGCTGGAAAAGTTTCTGATAATGAATGAAGCTTCATGAACCTACTCGTGCACACAGCTAATCAAAATTTAAAAGTGAAAAGCGGAATATACCCCCAAGTACGTTTTGTGTTGTGTTGTCCGTTAATTTGAATTGCAATTTTCTTTGTATCCCATTTATGTCATGTTTAATCTTCCATCAGGTTGTACTGCATTACACTGTGCTTCAAAGGGAGGTCATTTAAACTCTATGCACAGGCTGATAAAGGCTGGAGTACCTATCAATGCACAGGACTTCAATGGCAAGACTGCATTGCACTTCTCTGGTAAGCCTGGCTAGGAGTCTAATGTACAAGAACCGTTTTAGTCGCCCATATACATGTACAGATGTCATAAATGTGCAATTTAGTCTAGTACAATGAAAATATTAAAGAGAGAACTAAGGATGATTAGCCCTCCAAACCTTATTGAAAGGTGATTATAGTGCCTTTAAACTGATTTGGGATCCTCCAACCCCCCCCCCCCCCAAAAAAAAAAAGAAAGAAAAAAGAAAGAAGACAGTCAGGGTTAGGGTCATAAACTCATAATCCTCAAAATAATTTACTTTAACTGTAAGACACTAGGCAAGTCTACTTTAAGTAAATGTGGCTCTTGAGAATGATTTTTTTTTTATCACATGCAAGTTATTTCCTTCCATACTTATGAACATGTAAGCAAAGATTGCATTATTAACTAATAGCCATACTACAGCTTGATCAGACCAAATATCAAGAAAACTCCCTTCAATATATTAGTGATTACATAATAATTTTCCCATGATACCTGTGACACATGGAACACAGGAATTACTGCATTCATGTAGCTAAAACTTGCCCTCGTTCATTTAATTAACATTATGTTTAGTCAGTGTAGTTGGGGTCACTTATAAACTCTTTGAGGCCATTATAAGCTTAAACATGTACATACATGAGGTTACATGATGTTTAATGTGGTTTGTGTTGTGGGGGTCACCTAACCCGTTGAGCTCTGCATAAGCTTAGACATCCTGTCTAAGTATGGCATTGGACTGAATGCTTGTTAAATCATCTTGAACACACATGGTGATCAGTCTACCTCCATACACATGTTGTCATATATTCAAATAAAACATTATATAATATTTGCAAATGATGTTGACAATAATCACCTGATATACATGAAGTTGACTGATACATGTAAGCATGATGTGTTGTGTATGTTCTTTGTTCGTACCTCAATTTTTGTGCGTTTTTATAATACTCCCAAACTTCCATATATGTGTGATATGAAAAAAAGGATACATTTATAAACAAATGATATTGAGCATTATCATGAAAAGAAAAGCTTTTGACGGTTTTCTCATAAGCTTTTGACATAAGGTCATATGAATATTAAATCATCCATGACTTAGAATCCTTACCAATCACAGAATTACTTCCCTTGTCTATGTTACAGCTGGTAGTGGTCATATAGAGAGTACCATTCTGCTACTTCAATGCGGAGCTTCTGTTGATATACCCGATGAGGTGAGTTCAATGAACTATTTTACAAGACCTACATGTAGTAGATACAGTGCTTTATTCAATGGACTTCCAATGAGGAGGTCTGGGCCCTGTCTTATGAACAGTAACTTAATTAACATATCTTTGTTGTTGTATGTATGAAAGAATGTCAAATGGGGGATAAAAACGTATTGTGCATAAGTGTTGGCAAATGTAGATTAATGTCTTGCCGAAGGACATTAGGGCCCCAGCGGGACTCGAACTGTGAACTACACCTGTATGTGATCCACAGTCCGACAACGTATCCACTAGACCTGTATCCTGTCTCCCAAGCATGCAGTGAAATATCCTTGATACACCTAAAAACTAACAGTTTAGAGTGGATATCCCAGCTGACTGAAAGCAGCGAGCCTGACAGGACAGGAGACAGCATCAGGAGGCCAGAGATCTACAAGCCCAAAGGCCTCCAATCTGTGACCAGGATTCATGTTGGTTTCACCCTGTGTTGTGGTTTTGTGAGCCTTTGGTCAAGGAGATCTTCAGGCGTACAATATATTTACTGCTCCCTTGGTCAACTACTCAGCTCTAGGATAAGGATAGAAATGGGATTGATAACCTTTAGACTGTAATCAAATGGAAAACAGAAAATTGAGATCAATGGCAAATCATTTATGGCAAGGATGAAAAAGGATCTTTTCATGATAAAAGATCATTTCGTAACTGAAGTCATTCCTTACTTTTCAGACAGATTTGAGGAAATTGATTATCTTTTTGTACCTGTCTCATGCTTTCTGGCAAATATCTCACATAAAATGCAACACATAAGGAATGAAGATCCCAACCTCTTTATTTTGTAGAGTAATAGGGTATCCTCGTGTCATTTTATGGGTTGGTTTCATAGTTTGTTTTGTAATGGTAGGCATGTTACTTAATAATACCCATGCCAAATACAATGTGAACTTCATGTAGAACAGTTTACTCAATACATAGACATATTTTTTAAAATAAATATATTTGACTACCTGTCATTCCACCTCCTTCTACCCCACTCTTCTCCCACTCCACGTGTGACTTTAAAATCACTTTCATTCTCAGCCCCCCACCCACCCCCTCTCTTTTTTTTCTCTCTCTCTCTCTCTCACTCCTCTCACCCTCTCACCCTCTCATTCTCTCTCTCTCCCTCCCTCCCTCCCTTCTCTCTCTCTCTCTCTCTTTCTCCCCCCTCTCTATCTCTCTCTTTCTCTTTCTCTCACACACACTCACTTACTGGCCTCTTGCCGGCCTCTTGCCCTCTCCCTTTTCCCCCCATCTGCCCCCCTTCTCCTCCCCTTCCATGTAATGTATACTAGATAACACATGTGCCTGTAATTCATTGATCAGCCATGGTAGTGGTTACCTGTCCTGACTGACTGTATGATTAAATGTCTGCACCATGCCAATTTTGACCCATATCTCTTTCCTGTATCTATCATCATCACCTAGAGGTCTAGGGTCTACACCCAATGGCTTTCAAAACCAGATGTTAAACTCATCTATCGCAAAGTTTTTTTCCTAAAAAGGCAGCAACGAAGCTGCCCTATAGCTGCTGCACATGCTGAGATATGGCTTGAACATTTTTTTTGTTCACATACATGTTTCCTATATGCCCTTGATACATGTACTAAAGAACACCTAGCTACTACAGTCAAACCTGCTTTAGTGACCACCTGTCTACAAAGACCACATTTTTTGTTTCCCCTGAAAATGGCTTCTCATCGAAACATGCACTGAAGGAACCTGTCTACAAAGGCCACTTTTTGTGTTTCCCTAGGGCGGTCGCTATAGACAGGTTTGACTGTACTTATACATGCCTGTTTGGTTCAGTGCGTGCAAGTTATTATTATAAAAGTTCTTAAATTAGACTTTTGTAATTCAAGGCAATTCATATCACCAGTACTCTGTCCTTGTTTACCACATATGAACCGGTTTACTAATCCTGTGAGCAATCCCCATACCCAATCATGTTCCGTGTTTAATAATCAAACAGTCCTTGTACCGGGTCTCTATCGGATTTTCATAAACAAACTAGTTAACTTGATTCCTAACTGCGACTTGAATTCTCTGGCCTAATTATAGGTCCCACCTGGGTGGAAGCGTTTATGAGCCGATTAAGTTTCCCCTTCGCTATTAATCTAACAACTTCCCCCCCTTCCCCTTCACTTCATCACCCGCCCTGGAAATGAGTTATAATAGCTCTACCCCAATTCTTTTTATGCATGTTCTACATGTAGTTGAACACAATGCATTAATTTGATCATATTGTGATGCTGCGTTCACAATTTGAGGTTAAAGGTAAAGATCAGTTTTGGAAATGTCCCCCTCTCAGAAAATGAAATAGTATACAAATAATGAATGGTTTTGAGTTCAATAGTGCGAATATGTTCATGAGTTGAAAGATTAACATTCTATTCAACGAGGCGTCGGCCGAGTTGAATAGAATTAACGTTAATCTTTCAACGAATGAACATATTTGCACTATTAAACGAATGAAAAACATTCATTATTTGTTTTATACAACATCGAAGAAGACCTAATAGAACGTTAATCAACAAATTATGCTTTACTCCTTATAAAGATAAATTAAAGTTCGAGTCAAGCTTTCTCGATTACATGCAGATTGCCTTCGCGTCAGATACACGCAGGGATACGCGCACATGCAGCAGAGAGGTACGCAGTCTGCATATAACCAAAAATGCACGGCGCATATAACCAAAAATGCACGACCGTGCAATATACCATCTATTAAATATCATGTGACCAACAATCGTCCAATCAAATGACAAGGATCCACGTAGGTGTTGTATAAAAGCTCATAATTACCAATCATGTGAAAGAATATGTTTTGACTAATACATGATGATAACCGCGTACTAATTGATATATTTGGTAAATTATCAATCGATCTGGCCTGGATAGATATAACAACTGCACTTCAACATTGAACATTTGGGCATATATTTGCCATCTAAACCTATGAAGGCAATAATTAAACATTATTGAATGGATATTTTGCACCCCAAACCCTTGAACCGCTATTTTACCACTACCAGTCTTTATCTTTAAAAAAAACTTATTTCACCTTCCAACAGCTGTCCTTCCGTAAAATCCTTATACCTACAGCATAATGCAAACTGTGAATACTGCATACTGTACATGCACAGAATATTGTCTGTACAGAGCCAGAAGGGTGAATAATTCTGTGTTAAAGGTACTATGTCCCATTTGCAGCCAACCTCAAATTCTGTAGAACTTTGCAGGAATTATGAATATGTCATGTATGTCCTATCCGTGAAATTTAAACGTTAGCAGTGTCCTCATATTCAAATTATGCAAGGAAACCTGTTTACTTGCTAGACTTCACTGTCAGACACTATTGAGTGACTGACTGGCCTTTTTTCTTCTTTGGTAATAACATACATGAAAAGAGTTGTAAAGGGTACATGAGCATTTGTCTACATCAATAACCCACTTCTTGTGATGGCCAAGATTAACCTGATTGAATCTTTGCGCAGCATATAACGTATGACCATTCGGTACAATTGTCTGAAAATCAAAACTATTACTTTTGGGCTCTATAGCCCTAAAGTCGATTTGACAACTAATAGTCGTTATTTTCCCACTTGAAGACATTGTCAAGCCCCACCTTTTTAAGGGAAGTTCTAAATTAGTATTATCTTTCAAATGCAGTTGGAATTTAACTTTTTCATTTTTTGGCCTGCAAATGGGACATAGTACCTTTAAAGCTTAATTAATGACTTGACACTCTTCTGGCTCGAACAGACGTTATTCTAAGGGTGCATTCAGGCAAGCCCATTCTACCTTCCAACACCCATGCAAACATTTTCCTTCCAAGTGTGATAAAAATGCATTGGTTCATGTTCATTTTGAATTGATTCAAGGCTCATTTCATCTGTCCTTTCAATAGCAGTGCTCCCATTCTCCGTTGAAGAGGAACAAATCGCTTCTAAAAATTAGACTAACTTCATGGGAGGCTCAATATGCTTATATAAAACTTGTATAGGAGGCAAATCCAACTGTAGAATTATGGTTGGACTAAGAATGCCTAATTTTTCTTCCTGTTTGTGGAGAGGTCTCATGGAATTGACTAAGTGCAAGGTGTTTTTATCAATGAAACAAGAAATGGCAAACTTTTTAATTTGCAAGTGCATTGATGACACTTGTTTGCAGATACATGTACATGTAGCATAGCACAGCCACAGGAGGAGCTACAAAATTCACTGTGCTACATATACATATAACATGACCATGAGGTGCATGTCGTAATCCAATCAAGGTGTTATATTCTTGTCTTGGTCTGAGTTGGTCATATTCCTGACCTAGCTGCAGATCTAGAAAAGTGTTTTTCTTTCTGGTCTCTGGAATCCCATGTCTAAACAGCAAAAAACCAACAAATCATTCAAGAGTATTTAAGAGCTTGTATTTATAAGCCCAAACCATCACCCAGAGATAATTATGTTCACACTTCTCTAGATATCCTGCTTCCTAGTGCTAATCCACCAAGCGAGGGCCTCTGACTAATGCTTGACCAGGTCATCAACATACATGGGACTTCAAGGATAACTGCATGTATAAACCCACATTGGCACGCTGCTTTCAATAAAACTAGAAACGTCTGAGAAATATCAGTGAGAGTATGAGATAAATATAGATATACAAAAAAAGTTTTGTTTTGGAATCCTGAGTTTTTAGGTGAATACCATTATTTTGGTGATCAGGCCATTTATTCATGTATTATTCTGCATTTTAATGTCCATGCAATATGTTATCATGGCATCAAGAATGCTAGAATGAAGCTAATCTTTAGTGTGCACAGATCACCTTTAACTACAGTGTACTCTATTAAATACAGTGGAACCTGTCTACAAAGACCGCCCAAGGGAGACAAGAAAAGTGGTCTTTATAGGCACGTGGTCTTTATGTACAGGTTTCTCTAGTAGTACATGTTTTAATGAGAAAGCAATGTCAAGGGAAACTAAAAATGTGGTCTTTGGAGACAGATGGTCTTTCTATACAGGTGGTTGCTAAATGAGGTTGGATGGGAGAACATACACAGACACTTATAGCATCCAGGATTTAGATTCTTTCACAACTCTAAGTAACGGTAACCTCCCTTTCCTGCTGAGAGACATGACTGATGCCCCATCTACAGAGGGAGAGTACATGGCCTCTCTATCACTTGGGGAGGTTATCCAAGCTAGACGTCCAACTCCTCAATGTAGTATGCACACGTAACTGTGATTTCGGGGGGGGGGGGGGGGGGGGGGGCTCAAAGGGACTATCACCTTCATTTCCTGCACGGGATGATGTTTAATATTCATGTAGCATATGGCCTCTTATTAGTCTTAATCTTCTGTGTACCACACAAATAATCTTTCCGTGCGGCGGTGTATCTATCATGGGTTAGATAAAAGAAAGACTTCAATATGGTTTAACTGTTTCCAGTGCCAGACTAGTCTATACAGTGTTAAACGGTTGCCATGGAGCTAATTAGCAATGTCTTATGAACAGTAACTTCAAAGATTGACTTTAAGTTGGACTTAACTATGGCAGGCCATTCATGTCACTGTTTGCTCTCACCATTAACTGATATTAGTCTCTCAAGAGGCGTGTACATAAGTCATGGTTGTATATCTACAGAATTTACAATTTTTGATAGTTCATTATTGAAGAAAAAAATATCATCTAAAAGATCATAATGGTGAGAGCAAACAGTGGCCTTAGTTAAGTCCAACTTAAAGTCAATCTTAGTCTTTGTGAAACACTCCCCAGAACTGGGTAGTTTTGCAAAGCTATTGTGTTTGACAACGCGATCCTTCTGGCAATCGGTGACTAAGGTATCATTTTGTGAGGCAATGTAAATGTATCAATCATAGAACGTCATATCAGAGGACCATCATATCGCTTGTGGCTTGACCATAGGAAGTTAATGTCTAGGGGCGGCCTCTCTTGTATGCTTGGCCCCTAGCTGACTAATTAATGATTAATGTGTATCTTTCTTATACACTGTAGGGTGCTCTTGAGTTACTAGCATGGTATCATTTACAGCATCAACAGCCTTTTTTTTAAAGAGGCAACAAAATATCCAAAAATAATTAACTTGCAAAGCTCCAACTGGACCAATGTAGAGATTGATATGGTGAGAAAAGACAGAGAAGATATCTTCACCGTCCATCCATAAATGATATTACCAATTATATCTTCTACCTGATATTTTACAAATTAGTATAGTATTAATGACTGCTTTGAGAGAAATAGTTGTTTTATTACGCTCAAGGGAAGGTTAGAATTG
Source organism: Strongylocentrotus droebachiensis (assembly GCA_035222895.1). NCBI lineage: Eukaryota > Metazoa > Echinodermata > Echinoidea > Camarodonta > Strongylocentrotidae > Strongylocentrotus > Strongylocentrotus droebachiensis. The sequence continues at coordinate 81,294 of JAVYIG010006643.1, read as the reverse complement.
TGCTATTACCCGAGGCGTGCCGAGTTGAGATTCGAACTCTTGCGTACAAAAGGTGATGTATCTAAAGTCAGCGCATCAGACCTCTCGGCCATCGCGCGATGTTAACATGCTTGGCAGTTTTGTACAATATATACATTAGATGGATTGAAACCGGCTTCGCGTGTGATGAATGCTTCGCAAAAGCTCCATATACGGACTCTTCTTTTACTTTTGCAATGCATATTGGCACGAACTTAGATCAAGATCTATCGGCAGATGTTGTTTTTTTGTTTTTGGAAGTTTATTTTCGTCTTCATGTCAACAATGCAAGATAAAATTGTCGGTAAGATCGATCGAGATTCAATTGTATTGAAATTACCGACCAATCCTTCGCACACATACGGTATCCTCCATCGCTCAAACCATTTTTTAACATGTAAACCTATGGGGTAACCATGGAGGCTGACTAACTATTTTTAATAACCATGGTTATTAAAAATATTGAAATGTTTTAAGCATGGTTACCGAGAATTTTACAGGAACAGTTGAAGTTTATGAATGCAATTCGACCAATCAGATGGCTGGATTTCTTAAGTGAGGTATATAATAAATAATAATAATAATAATAATAGTGAGTTCTTCTGTAGCACTCATGTCTGTCAGACTTGACACTCCTGGCTCTCCCTAAAAGACATTTCTTTGAGTTTAGTTTATAAAAATAAGTAGCCAGATACTACATACTGTACATGCACAAAATACGGGGTACACTGTAACAGTTTGAAGCTGCTATTTTTTTCAAGTATAGTAATGAGAGATAAAAAGATTATCAAGACCCTTGGTTGTGATCTAAACACCTTTTAATTTTGTGTGGTTTTCCCTGTCCCTGTCAATTTCTAGCTAAAAATTAAAAAAATTGGGTCTTTTTTAAACAATTAAATTTATAGCCCAAAGACGTAAACAACTACTTTGTATTTCACGCAGCGAATAACATTACGGGAGCAGAATTTCTATTTACGGCAAGCCTCATCTATGCCAAAATGTGAGGAATAAACCCCTCTGCAACCAGTCAAATGGTATGTTGACAAGGCTGTGAGGAGGATTGGGTGGGGTCTTTGCAAGACTTCCTGCTTCGCAACACCTTGAGGGTTGTGACCCGTCAGACAAGACATCCTCTTCCTCTTCTCTCTCTTCCTTCCTCTCTCTCATCAATGGATGCATCGATGATGAGGTGAAAGAGAAGAAGAGTCTTCCCAAGACTGTAACCGGTTGTACGTAATATGCTTCTGCCAAAAATGCTCCACTGTCAATACTCTACACTAACCTAATTCCTTACTTCAAGCCTGGACGTACCAAACACTTTTAAACTTGACCTTAACCCTGACCTTAAATCAACTATGATACCCTGTATCTTTTATGAAATAAAGCGCAGAGCAATAGACAGGTTTAATAACATGTTCAAATCTATAGATGTTTCTGTCCGGGGACCTTGTGACAAGTTATTCCATTATTCGACTACAATACTTGGAATCAAGTTTGCATACTGGTACATTACACGTTGTTATGTTGCCTCAGGCGAGCTTTCAGATTGATAAGAACAACCTTTGTTTAAAAAAGTATTCATAAAATTTGAATATGTTAGTAAACTGGTCAAATGCTGCCTGTTGCAAATGTCTGATCAAACTGAAAACATGTCAGTACAGCTACATGTAGCTTGTACATTAATACTCCCTTTTCAAAATAGTAGATACAGCATTGGGACACAGTGAAGTGGCATTTTGATTTTTTTTTTTTTTAATCTCGAACATTTTATTTAAAAGCTGTAAGAACAGAATATATTATATTTCACAATCAAACACAGTGTTTTGATTACAATCCTGTAGGTTATTTCCTGTAGGCCCGCTCAATATTTCCTGAACTGTTGAACGGCCCCCTGTCATACCCTTATGTGACTGTGTAGGCATGAAAACGTTATGAATGAAATATGTTACTCAATATGGTTGGCATATTGCCACTTCCTTTCTTATCAGGACCCCCTATCTACAAACTACTTAAAGTAGTTTCAAAGTGAGCAGTGATTTTGAAAATAACAAAAAACAAAGGGATTATCTGATTGATTATGCTTCTGATTATTTCTTAAATGTTTAAACCACAACAATATTTGTAATTTATTCATTTATTTAAAAAAAAAATTAATTAAAAAAAATCCCTCTAAAAAAAAAAAAACCCAGTTGGTATTGATCTAAATAGAGATTTTAAAGTAGGGGAAGAATTAATGTATGTCATGAATAGACACATTTTGAAGGCCTGAATTCTGCCCTGTAGAGGCTCCCATGCTGTGAGCACGACGAACTTGTCATGAGTCGAAGCAATATCGATTTCTTGTAAATTCCAGTTTATAATAAAAACGTTAAATTAGTGACTGGCCTAGGGAGGAAATCCGACTAGGAATCAAGCCAGGATAGGGTCGCCCATAGATTAGACGACCTCCTTTCTGCTATTTTTATTTTCCCCGAAATGATTATGGATTATCTTTTTTCCTTCATAAGTTCATATTCTTATTCAGTATCTTAATTTATGCCCCGGGCAGGGCTAAATCCAGTTTCAGAAATTAAGAAGTTCGGTGATAGTGTAGATTTGAGCAATTAGGATGTTTTATATGAAGTTTGGAATCGACATGTTTCGAAAAGATTTGTGGGGATGCCGCATTTATAGCATTTAGCAATGACATCTATCCTTTCCATGATAATGTCTACAAGGATCATTTGAGAGGGAGTTGGATTTCATTGAGTTGATTTGATGAAGCTATTTGATTCATATGTTTTCGGAGAACTGTAAGGGTGCTGTCCTTCAGCGGAAGATGACTAATTCTCATTCTAAGTTATTGAATTCTGTTTCAATACGTATGGCATGGAATCAAATCTTCAAGCAAAAACTGTTCAATAGACCAGTTTACTTCAAATTTAATGCATACCTTTTAGACAAAGGCTGTTCTTGACAACCTGAAAGCTTGCCCTAGGCTAGCAACAAGTATGCACACTGGATTGAAAGCCTTGTAGTTTGTTCATTTATAACGGGTTCATGGAATAACTAGTAACTAGGTCCTAGTCTGCAAGCACAAACCCTGGTCAGTCGTAATAGAGAGTCTGCACTATAAGACTACCATAGCGCGAGGAGCGTCACAGCGTGACGGACATGTGCGCTATATACTGTAGGAAGCCACCATTATTATTATTATTATAATAGCTGCTCCTGATGGTAGCTGGGCTAGGCTTCTCTCAAGGCACAATAATTTTTTGATAAAGTGTCAAATTAGGGTCTGTGCTTGCAGACTAACTAGGTCCCCAGGGAAGAAAATTTGAATTTATATGTTAGACTGGTCTAATATTTCAAATGACATTTACATAGTTATGTGTAGCAAGGGAATGTGAACATTTTAAATAGTTTGCTCTGCGAAGCCAAATTCTATTATTGAGCTCACAGCAGCAATATCGTGGATGGCTAATGCATTCCTAATTTCCTACTATTAATGGTTTCCTGTGAATGTCATTATGCAATTCAGGTGCTCCTTTGGTGCTGTGCTGCCTTGCTTTATATTTTTCCTACAAACTACATGCACAGTGAATGTACATAACTGATAAGGGTCAAAAGTTGTGAAATATTGAATAATTTTAGGGAGATAAATTCAGCATGTTTCACTTTCAATGAATTCTGGTACATTTGTTATGCCTCAGTCACACCTTTGCGAATTTGGCTTGCATATTGCTGCGTATTTATGGCAAGCAAAATTACCATTGCTTTACAACAGAAAATCATTTCTTGATATCAAGAAATAGGAATAAATGTTAAAACAGCTTGCCATATATATACGCAGCAATATGCAAGCCAAATATGCAAAGGTGTGACTGAGGCATTAGCTTCGTACTTGGTTGATGTGTGCATCAATTGTTCTAGAGCTTGATAATAACAAAAAGTACTTTACCACTAGTGGTTTCCCAAGTGTGTGTTGACAGAGTGCTGTCATTTATAATTTGCACTTTAAGATGGAGAGGTTCATTATCTGAAGTGTAAATCCAATTTTCTTGGCAACGCACAGACAGCTTTAATTGGAGAAGATCACAAACCTGTTTTATTAGCAATCATTCTGGGTTTGTGCCACTGAATTGACATATTAGCCCATGGATGTTTAGCTGGGAGGTTACATCGTAGAATGGAAGTTAAAGTGAGGTGTGGCATTTAGAACATATCATTTCCTAAATTAATGTAATTTACAAATCTATTTTTAGTCAATCATAGTAGTGAATAATAAATATTAAACGATTTGACGAACTAGACGTGTGTATTAATAGCTAAATTGTTATACAGGAATTACTTGTTATTATTATCTTTTGTTTTTTTGTGTGGATTCCTGAATTAAAAAAAAAAAGGCATCACCTGTGTTCCCCAAAATACATTTGTGTATTATTTTTACCATACTAAATGTATAAGACAATTTGCTGAAAGGTTGAATTTTTAAAAGTAATTTTTAAACATTTATAAAGTGTTTAATTCAGTGATTCATCAAATTTTAAAGTTTGGTCTTGATGCATTAACACTAGAAAAACACAGGGCAAGGGTCTCTTCTTTAATATACCTTTTTTGTTTAATACATTGTACATTGTTAAATTACATTAGAAGTTTCTATTTTTATTGCGAGAGCTTGAGCAAATATGTATTCAGTCCCTTCCGGGGTCTTAAAAATGTAATGATACCTTCGAACAAATTATTGGCACCTGCCCTTCCGATGCTAATAATGTGAGGTCAGTGGATATTGAATTCATTTTCTTCCTCTGAGATTCGTCGGACAATACAACACCTGCTCTTGGAATCTCTATTTCACTTTGAAAGTTAATGAAGACTTAAATTGGCAATCTGGCCTTGGTTTTTGCCCAAGAGAAACTTACGGTACCTCTAATGTATCTGTTCACTAGTAACCAGCTTTTGAAGATTATTCATAGATGAGACATATCCTTTATGGGTAAATTGTTAGTAATTACAAATAGGTAAACAGTCAGGCCCCCCTCCCCCACACACACACTTTCCCCCTGCTCCTTACAGCATATTTTGCTATCTTGTAAAGAACCCAAGATTTCCTGTGGTAATTTTTTTTCTTCTCCTACTGTACGTTGTATATCGATATGTCCGATTCTTTGTGTGTGGTTCAAAGCTAAACCGTTTCTGCTCCCACACTATTTTACGCTGCTTTAGCCAATGTTTGTCAAAACTTCAACTTGGCAGACAAAGCTCATTCAATTAGCTCCACATGCGACCCTGTTGAATATCCAGTTTAGACTTCAGACTTCAGTGATTATTTCCTTTGGCAATGATTTCCTTGTAAATTTTTGTAAACAAATCTTTTCTCTGGCAGAGCAAGACCTTTCATGTACATGTTTCTTGTGAAACATTTGTTGTTGTGTTTGAAATCTTGATCTTGATTTTGAAAGTGAAGTTTTATGAAAAATGAACATCACTATTTCTGCATAGAATGTTGCTCCATAACATTCATTTCTTCAAAGATATACTCATAAAAGTTCAATGTTGTTATACAATGTAGATAAGAAAATAAAAATATTGGAATTGTTGAAAATGATAGTAGTAGACTCATTCCTTATTCACATGTCAATGAATTTGGCTTCATTATTTCTTTCTCTTTATTACATGTGTGTTGATTGTAAGGATCTTATTTATGGAAGTCCATTGGAAAAGCCCATTATAATCTATAATCATGTATTATTCTTTTCTTTGTTGCAGTATGGCAAGACGCCTTTTATGGTAGCTGCATCATCTGGTCATGCTGGTGTGTGTAAAGATCTTATTGATAGAAGAGCTGATGTCAACAGTCAAGATCATATACAGAAGTAAGATGAATGTTCCCATCACTCAAAGCATTGACCTTTTTCTTCTCATAACTTAAATCTGACACTTAATTTAAGCCTGGCCTTATTGATCCGTATTCTACTTACCATAGATTTAAACCCGATGCTAGGCTTTTAAGCTTTAAAAAAAAAATTAGGTCAAAGTACAAACAAAGGAAACTAATCTGAGGTCTTAGTTTTCCTTTATTTTAAGGTTTGTTTATTTATTTATTTAAATACAGTGATTAAAGGTAGCTCATAATCTGTCTGTGTTGGGTTTAACATTCCCTTGAGTTTTAAATGTGATAGTGCCACTAGAATTACACAAACAGTATGTATAACAGGTGAATTTGTAAGAATTTTTTTTCCAGTAATTTTGCCTTTTTTTCTTTGTTCATCTCGATTGTAATATTGTTTCATGAATTAAGTTATGATTCTTTGAACCTATTTTGATTTTCAAGAACAGGCACAGCTTTTTCTGAGTCCAAGAAGATTTGATACAATATTGATTAAAACTTCCCGCAGCACTTGAAGGGTTACTAACAATTGAAAACTATGTTTTAGGCTATCAATTACACTTTAATATGTCATGATCATTACCGACATCATCATTGCCATCATCATCATTATCACCATCATCATCACCGTTATCATCGCTATAAAGAGCGTGACTACATGTACTTCCATACTTTGTGCATCTTATTCATTGTCTAGACCATAATCCTCTAAACATGACAACCCCATTATGATTTTTTTCGTAGTCAAGGAAGCAACCTTCCAAACATTATTTTAAAGCCCAGAATATGTTGCTTCCTGAGTCATAATAGGTTGGCATTAAACTAACATGCTATTGTTGGCAGAAAAAGGAAGACCTTCTGAAATAATGACTCATTAACAGGAAAAAGAATGCTGTTATAACATTGAAAATAGAGGGAAATGAGCGTGAAGAGGGCAAACATTATAATGGTTTTTACAATCGTTAGAGATGAAGGCAAATAAGATATTCAGGTAATGCTATTTTTAAAAGAACTCAAGGAAAAGAACATGTATGTAGCAGTGATAGGATAATGAGATCTAACAGCTGCATAACAATCACATGTTTTGTGTTGTTTTGTTTCCTTACTCTATACATTTGATGAAAATTGGAGGGAATTTGTTTAATTTATTACAAACCATGCATCTACATGTATCATTAATGGTACAAAGAGCAGAATAGAGTGCATTTAGACAAAGTACATACTATATATCGGTATATTCTTTTGGGTTGCTGACACAAATTTTCAAAAGATAGTTCTGACTTCTGTTGGTCCATTTTCTCTCAATATATCCTTTATAATTTCACTCAGTCACTGATCATCCTAGGCTTCTGCTAAAGTCAACAAGGAGGCCCCTGGTTTTCATCCCCCTTTTCTATTATTCAATTTCATGTATTGCTGCAGTCAGCAGAAACAGGTGGTTTAAGCACCTGCTAATCAATGAATCAATACATACACCAGTGATGTCATGGCAATGAAAGACATCATTCAAACTTCAGAGATTCTATGACCTAATTTATTGATAGTTTTCCCCCACTTTCATCCTACATGTGTTGCTTTCTGACAGTGCGTAGTGTACTGCAAAAGGGATATTATCTTTGAAATATGATGTTATAGATTGTTTTTAAGAAAAAGAAAGCAAAATACCCTGAAATTTCCACTTGCCATTTATTGACATTAAAATATGATTTGTATTAAATGAATTGAATCAAATTAAAGGGATATTTTTTTTTGTTTCTTTGATATTTTACATTCTGCTTGGAGCCAGAATGACATTAAGTTGTTAACTTTTACACATAGATAATGCCCTTCTGGATCTAAACAGACAATAAACATCTACCATGTGCTTGGGTTCTCATTACTTCTATCTAAAGTGGGCATTATTGTGCAAACTTGAAACTTGCCAAGCAAGAAGAGACACTCCTTATTTAAAGGGATCCGGTAATTTTGTCTCAGATTCTGAAACAAAATTCTGGATTTAGCTCATGATGCAATGATAATTATAAACCTTTAGGTCAGTCAGGAACCCCATGACTTTTACAAGCCTGTCTGATTAGCAAGATATTTATGATTGGAATTACAAATTTTGAAAACCGTTCGCCTGACGGTTTTCATAACACTACAGTCTATTGGGGAAAACGAGTATGGTAAAACCGGTCACTCAAAGATTTTTACTTTTTTGAGGCACTTCTTGATCATTTTAAAGCGCGATTTTTTAGGGCTTCGATATTACATCATATCACAGACACTGATAACACGTCGGGCCGTGTATCTCATATTTAACATTGTTAAACGATCCCTTTAAGAATAACACTGCATCTGACTGCATGATTGAAGCCTGTTGAGGTGTTCATCAGTCTCATCTGTAGTTACATGTATGACAAATCTTTGGGACAGTGTGAATTTGTATTCCCGTCTTATAAAAAGTTACAATTGGATTGAACTAAATCAATCGTAAGTCCTCCGATCAATCGCAAGTTTGCAGTCTCCTATCTCTTGTGTACATAGTTGTAATCAACATCAATCCCAAATAACTTGCGATTGATATCAACTCTTTATACAACGGGGCCCTGATATCGAAGAAAAAGAAATCTTTCAAAAATTGACAACCTTTTCTCTCTCCCTGTAGGACCCCTCTGATGGCAGCATGTGAGAACGGCCACAAGGACACGGTAGAGCTGCTTATCAAGAGAGGAGCTAGGGTAGATCTGTGTGATGCTCAGGGGTATGATGCCAAGTATTATGCTGAAGGCAGTGGACAAGACAACCTGTCGGAACTCCTGGACAGTGCCCCATCGGTAGCTACTTGGGATGTCCGTAAGTAGCGACTGTAGTAATGATGATGATGAGGGTGTGGATGTGGGTATGGGTATGATGGTGGGGATGATACCAATGATGAGGGTGATGATGGCGAGAACGATCGTGATGATGATGATGTTGCCGATGGTGATGTGGTTTAGCTGATGACTGCAATGATGATGATGCTGATAATGGTGGTGATGAGTAGAGGAGAAGGTGGAGGATAAATAAAAGACAGTAATGATGATAATGAAGTTTGTATGGCTTTCTGCAAATCATTGCACTAATGTTTTCAGTATGAATCCTCTAGTACTACTCTATTTTTCTCTGCATCCATCCATCTATCCATTTATCCATTTATCCAGCTCTCTATCTCTCTATCTTTCTCTCTTTTGCCAGGTAACGAGGAGGAGGAAGCCTATGATGAAGTAGCACCCGACGCTGTGGATTACATAGATACCTTTGATGTGGGCAATGAGAGAGCAGACTCGCCTCCTCCAAATAAAAATCATCAGGTACTCCCCAAATAGCTTTGTTGAAGTCCTTATGTAATTTGATTTGTGTCGTATAAACATAGCGAATGTTTCAAACAGATAGCATGCAATCTCATTGAAACCACATGTCTGTCAATATATGCTTATAAATGCAAAATTGACTTGTGGTATGCCTTGACAGCATTTCTTCCAAGATTATTTTGCCATATTAAAGATATGATAATGATAAAAATAGTAATATTTATGTAGTACTTGATACTTAAGTAAATGTCATACAAAATGAGAAAATAGATGTTATGGGTAAGATTTCATTTTCATATCTCAGAAGTATAACCAAAAAAAACAACAAAAAAAATCTGGTCTTCTAATGAAAGGTTTGTTCTTTCCAACAGCAGAGTGATTAAATCCCAGCAGGTCTTTGTAATACAATCCTTGAATAAATGATCAAAGTAAAAGATTTCATTGAATACAGGACCAAATGAACACAAATTTTCCTTCTCCTCATCTTTGTTACAGAATAACATTCCTGCAGACTTCCCGTCTCCCAGTCGAGCAGTCAGTATGCCAGCACTCACTGATAATCAGACGGATGACCTCAAGGTGAGAGATCTTTTAATAATGATTAACTTGCAAATGGTTTCTTTCTTATTTCATATTTATATCATACAGACAATGAGAAATACTGTACGCACAGTAACATTTCTTATGAAAGCTTTGTCCTTTATCTGCCAAGGAAGGCCTGGTTTGATTTGATTCATAACATCAGCAATAGCACAATACATTCAATACAACAAAATTTAAATAATATACAAGAAGAGAAACTATTGGTTGGCAAAAGGGGCCAGATAATAGCACATGTGCTAGTCAAGCCTAACCACTTACAGCTTAACTATAATTAAAGTTCAGAAATAATGAATTTACTATTACAATGGATACTTAAAAAAATAAGAATACTTAACAATGTCTCACAATATACAAACTGATAATATAGAATATAATTTTTTTGTTACAGAATAATAATTATAATATTGAATAATTGTTTTATTTTTCTTGCTGCTTGTATGTTTGTATTTGTAGGAGTTAGAGGAAGAGAATGACTTTCTGAACGAAGAACTCTCCAAGGTGAATGTGGCACACAAGAAAGCTCTCGAGAGGATCAGATTACTTGAAAGCAAAGCTAACGAAGTTGAGGTAAGAAAAACAAGCTTTTAATATTTTCTTTATATTTACACACATTTTTTCAACTAGTAGCATACTCGTTGAATGAAGTTTTAACCTGCCAATTCCAAAAAATTGCTCGTTAAAAAGTTAGCATGTTGACATGAAAAGGAAAGACAACATTTGCTTTTGATTTCAGATTTGGAGTTATCTTCCAAATTCTTTGAGTTCAGCTTTAAAGAAAAATGCTTATTACCGTGCATTACTTTAAAGGCATCGTTTAACAATGTAAAATCTAAGATGCATGGCCCTACGTGTGATCATGGAGTGCCTCAAAAAAATAAACATCTTTGAGTGAAGGGTGTTACCATACTCATTTTATCCAATAGACTAGTGTTATAAAAACCGTTAGTAAAACAAGAAATAAAATTTAGATTTCCAATCATAAATATCTTGAAAATGAGACAGGCGATCGGCTTGTAAAATTCATGGGATTCCTGACTGACCTAAAGGTTTACAACTATGATTGCAGCATGAGCTAAATCCAGGATTTGTTTTAGAATCTGAATCAATGTTACCGAGTCACTTTAAGCAAAATGTATTTGCCTATTGATAATACTGTTTTCTATTAAATACACAGTTACAATTTTTGTTCATTTCTGTGCTGCAACCTGTAATTATGTGTTTTACTTTGTATGTTATCCAGCAGGTGGACAGTTTTAAGCAGAGGCTAGAGGGTGAGGAGATGAAGAGGAAAGAAGCAGAGAAAGAGATCAATGATCTGAAGAATAAACTCAGTTCTTTGAAGGTAAATTATTATGTTTATACATGTTTAGCTGACTCTGATGTGGACTAGATTGGTAGTTTTCTGGTTATGTTTATTTCAATTGGTTCGAGAGTCATGAGAAATAGATTAGATCAGTTAGAAATAGTGCAATGTAAGTTGCATCGATAAATTGTCATTACCTAGAATTTCAATTGTGATCTTGACACACTGTTATAATTATAATATGATGATAATTATGATAGTAGTAATAATAATAATAATAATAATAATAATAATAATAATAATAATAATAGTAATAATAATGATAATAACAATAATAGTGATAATAATAACAATAATGATAATAATAATGCTATTAATAATGATAATAATAATAGTTATAATAATATGTCTTGTTTACCCAGGGTGGCCTCATCAGTATTTATACCATTATCCCTGAGGGCACACCAATCATATTATGTAAGAAAAAACGATGCAATACTATTGGATACTTATTTTTGTCATTACATTTGTTCTTTATCAGCTGAAGGAGAGCAAAGATTCCTTTGAAGAAGATGATGAAGATGAGACAAACTCTGTTGGAAGCTGGGGTGATAGTGAAGATGATCTCTTTGGTCTACCTGGTAAGTACTGAACAGTTTGCTGGTACCGTGAAACCTGTCTATAAAGACCACTCAAGGGAGACAAGAAAAGTGGTCTTTATAGGCAGGTGGTCTTTATGTACAGGTTCCTTTAGTACATGTCTCAATGAGAAACCCTTTTCAAGGGAAACAAAAAATGTGGTCTTCGTAGACAGGTTGTCTTTCTATACAGGTGGTTGCTAAAGCAGGTTTGACTGTAGAATGCTGTTTTTGTAAATCTTCCTTGTAAGGCTTTGTCATGGTCATACAAACAATAGTGAATCACAATGAATCTTTTTTCTATACTCCTTAACTTAGTCAATGTAAAATTTGTTAACTGATAGAAAATATTTAGTAGTGACAAAGCTCAGAAATTTAAACACCATTCTTTTGATAAGATTTTTTTGATGGGTCTCTTGACAATTTTAAGGAGTCTAGAAAATTATGATTGTTATGCCTCCGCCACCGAAGGTGGTGCCAGAGGCATCATGTTTTCAGGTTGTCCGTCCGTACGTCCGTACGTCCGTCCCGTTTGACCGTTATCACAATATCTCAAGAACCATTTAAGATTTAAACTTAAGACTCGGGAATAGTATTTAACACCATAGGAAGACGATCTGATTAGATTTTGGAGTACGTAGGTCAAAGGTCACAGGTCACAGAGGTCAACTTATGAAATTCCTTGTATTGAGTTTGTTAGCGCGATATCTCAAGAACCATTTGAGATTTAAACTTCAAACTTAAGGATAGTATGTATCACCATAGGAAGACGATCTGATTAGATTTTGGAGCACGTAGGTCAAAGGTCAAGGGTCATAGAGGTCAACTTATGAAATTCCATACATTGAGATTGTTATCATGATATCTCAAGAACCACTGGAGATGTAAAAACTTCAAACTTAAGGATAGTATGTATCACCATAGGAAGACGATCTGATTAGATTTTGGAGCACGTAGGTCAAAGGTCAAGGGTCACAGAGGTCAACTTATGAAATTCCATACATTGAGATTGTTATCATAATATCTCAAGAACCACTGGAGATTTAAACTTCAAACTTAATGATAGTGTGTATCACCATAGGAAGACAATCTGATTAGATTTTGGAGCACGTAGGTCAAAGGTCAAGGGTCACAGAGATCAACTTATGAAATTCCATACATTGAGATCGTTATCGCGATATCTCAAGAACCACTGGAGAATTTTCACTTCAAACTTAATGATAGTATGTATCACCATATCATAATATCTCAAGAACCACTGGAGATTTAAACTTCAAACTTAATGATAGTGTGTATCACCATAGGAAGACAATCTGATTAGATTTTGGAGCACGTAGGTCAAAGGTCAAGGGTCACAGAGGTCAACTTATGAAATTCCATACATTGAGATTGTTATCATGATATCTCAAGAACCACTGGAGATTTAAACTCCAAACTTGTTTAAATTGCTCTATGGCGGAGGCATCATTTTCGACTGCGCGCAGTCAAAATTCCATCTAGTTTATTTCTTGTTCATTGTTTCACTGGCATTCTCAAATATTATAGCCGGGTGTTAAGTTTTGCTAGCAGGTGATACTTTCAGCTCTAGAATAAAATTAAGAATTCCCAATCAATGAGTGCATAGTCATTGTGTATCGCCTGTTAAAGGGAGATGGTCGTCGGTTTCCATGTGCAGAAGGTCATAATTTGCTGACACCAGACTTGGTGGAAATACTGGAATTAATTGATAAACAAGTCTCACACACAGCAAACCCGAAGTCTGTTCAAGAAATACTCCCTAGTCTCTCAGAGAGTCTTTGGGTGAGCGAAATGTAAGATAATGATTGACAACACTTGTTATTGGGTAAACACCCAATGGTGTCTAATTTCCTGTGAGAGCCTAATACCATGCGTCTTTAACATGTGTGCATGGTGTTGCCTTACAGGTACCAAGAAATCTCCCGGAAAACCTCTGAATCTATCCATGGACATCAGCTCTCCCAAACATAAGTCCGACACCCAACGTTTCAAGGCTGAGGTAGAGGAACTACGCAAAGAGAATGACAATCTCAAAAACCAATTAGAGGTATGTTCTCTTCATTATCACAATTATAGAAGGTTTAGACTACCGTAAATAACGTTGTATAAACCGCCCTCGTGTATTAACCGCACCCCTCTTTTTTTTTTTTTTTTTGCCGAGATTTTTGTTGTGTGTGTGTAAGATCATTACGGTACTGTAAATTAAAAAACAGTAGGGACCTAGGATAGAACCTTGTGGTACACCATGTAATAGAAGAAAAATTGGAGGAATTATTATTATAAACTACATATTGAGATCTATCAGAAAGATTACTTTCAAACCAAGATGACAGACAATTTGAGTGTTGTTCTAGTTTCCGAGTGGTGAGTCAACACACCGATTACCGAGCTGGGAGACATTGCCAGGCATAGCGCCAGGTGGAGGGGTATACATTTTTTTTTTGGTGTACCGTGTATAAACCGCACCCCCGACTTTGAAATTTTTTCGGCGGCAAAAAAGTGCGGTTTATACACCGTTATATACGGTAGACTGTATTCATGTTATTATTTATTGAAGATATATTGTTATTCTTGATATTTCATAACTTCAATAACTGTAACATATCATATTTTAATTTGAAGTTTTTTAATGATCACATGGTGTTAAAAATGTTTATCAACCTGATAATATTGATTGTATAAGAGAGTATCCTTATAATGCGAGATGTGACTTACAGAGAAGGTTGAGTTCTGGGGAGAGGTGAAAAATTATTTGTGAGTGTTTTTATTAGAGAAAAATTGTTCCCTGTAAAGCATTGCTCTTGAAATGCCTTCATTTTATATATGACATGTAACACTTTAAAGATGGGGACCACATTTTTATGACACATGTTTGTGTAGTCCCATACACATCTTTCTGTGTACAGTGCTTGTTACTTTTACCAAGACTGGCCACAATTTCTTATCTTTTTTATGATTCCAAAACCTTACAGTACACACCAATACTTTTATGCTACATGATCAACTTTTTTTGATCGATTCCACACCGTTTCTTTCACAATGCAATGGCATGACCAAAACTGGTATATATTTAAATTGCATGACCCAACTTTAGGGATTCCTGATCCTACAAGAATTTAAGATTTCCTTTGAAGCCATTAAGTCATATTATGCTTGCCAAGTATTATCAAGTATCTTCATCATTTAAAATTTAAAGTCATCACACAACTACAGGTGTATTTCGAAAATGGTTTGTGATGTTTTAGCGGGATCCGAAGGGTCTCGGAAGAACCTGACAGGAACGTTCCTACTATGACCCCCGTTATTGATGTAGCCAAGGGCAACTATTTTTCTATGCTTGGAGGTGTCGTGGTCGAGTGGTTATGTCACCGGACTGTGGATCACAAGGTCAGCGATTCAAGTACTGCCACGGCACTAATGTCCTTTGGCAAGACATTAATATATCTTTGCCTCTCTCCACCCAGGTGTTAAATGGATACCCGGTAGGATGCGAAAGTGATGTGGTCGGATTAGCAAGTGGTGCTTGTAAAATGGGGGCTGGCTGGAATGCTCCCCAGGGAGTGGAAAATTTGCATACATCGTGTTGCTTGCAAGCCTGAATCCGATGTCCGGGGTACTAATATGTGCTGCGTCTAGAAACAAATTATTAGGCGCATTATAAATGTGAGCTATTATCATTATTACAGTCCGGTGAGGTGACCCCAGCAGGAACAGTATCACGGGCCGAGTTTGAGCGTCTGCGTCTCTCATCCAACGGCAGGATAGCAGACCTGGAGGAGGAGCTAGCCAGTCTCAAGGAGGAGCTCGAGGAGACGGACCGAGGTAACATGGTCCCGTACGAGGAGTATAGGGAGCTGAAGGAGGCCAATGAGGAGGAGCTTAGTGTCGTGAAGCTGGAGAACATCGTCTTGAAGGATGAGATTGGAAACGTCTCTCAGAGAGTGAGTTCTTTTATAAGCCTCTTCTGATATAATCTTTACATGAGATATCGAGGGGTCAGTGACATAAAGACGTTACTCCATTTTGGCCATTTTGAGACAAAATTGGTTAAGATAGAGGTCCACTTGGGCCTTAAGGAGTTAAATCTATGTTTCACTAGCAATGGACTTCAATGGGGTTTCGGGTGGAGTTAAGTCTTTGTGTTACCTGGAAAGCCCACATTTTTCTGAACATTTTGATATCAAATACTAATTTTGGCAAAATATGGAGTTACGTCTTTGTGTCACTGAACCCTCTATATAATCTCTACATGAGCAGGTAAAAGGTTATTCGTATCAAATGGCAAATTTACAGAGACAAATACTGGATATGAGCTCATGTCAGTTATTTCATCATTATTCTATGCCCTAAAATGCATTCAATGATATAAAAGAAGACAAAGTATTCTTTTCAAATGGGAAACAAAATCTATTTGTGAAGCACCTCTATATGTATTTTTCCAGAGTGATTTTTACTACAATGCACAAAGTACTCCGGGCTCTACATGTTTGACAGTTCTTTGTAAATTTAGGGTCATTTGTAACATACTAATTACAAACTGGTCTCTGTGGATTATAGCTAAATGCATTTTGTTAGTGGATTTAATAACTGCACATGGTAGCCAACTAATTTGGCATATGATTTGTCCTTATATGATAGAGCAATTATTTTCTGTTTAGTATCTTTTCAAATCTTTTTATCAATGTGTAATTTCATAATGGTGACATCCAACATACCATTTGTCCATGCCAGTATTAACATACAAATCAAATTCTTTAACAGACATTGAGTTCTGGTAAAAAAGAAAATGAATTCTGACAGAATTAAATGAAACTTACACTGAATGTTCAAGATTACAAACAATTTTGGTAGAAAATGTATACTGGCTGAGCAATGAGCATAGAAAGATAAGGAAATCTAGGTAAGAAGGCCCGGTACCATTCGTGTAGTCCCATATACATCTTTCTGTGTACAGTGCTTGTTACTTTACCAAGACTGAGCCAAATTTATTATGATTTTGATGACTCCAGAAACTTGCAGTACACACCACCAATACTTACATGCTACATAATCAACTTTTTCTGATCCATTCCACACCTTTTCTTTCACAATGCAATCGCATGACCAGAACTCAACTTTATCTTTAATTCTCTTTGTCACTAGCTCGCAGAAATGACGGATAGAAAGGAGCGATTCCAAGAGCAAGTGATCGAGCAGCAAGAGCTTCAGCTGAGACCAGTCAGTAGTTCATCGGCTGACTTCAGATACAACGAGCTCGTCCAGGAGAAACTAGAGATGGAGGAGATCATCAGCAAGCATTCTGAAGTCCTGGCCAAGCAAGCCGATGACATGGTGTCCTACAAGAAGGAGATTGGTGGACTGAAGACAGAGAAGGATGCCCTGGAAGCGAGACTGGGAGAAGGGGGTGGGTCAGGGAGCAAGGAGGAGATGGATGCATTGAAGAAGGAGAATACTAGACTCCAGGCTATGATTACGAAACAATCCAAAGCCATAGCGCAACAGACGGATAGGATGCGTAAGGACAAGATCAAGTACAGTGAGCTAGCGGCGGAGAGGGATCAGCTGGTCAAAGAGATGCAGGCGTCTCAAAGGACTGGGGTCAACGGGGACGGGGAATTGGAAGAGAGGCGGGAGCTGGAGAAGGAGAACAGGAGACTGATGGAGAGGGTGGGGATGCTGGAGAGACGGGCAGAGAGCGAGGAGGAGGAGAGCATGAGAGTCGAAGAGTTGACGGCAGAGAATTGGAGATTGCAGGATGCGGTGAGGAAAGCGGAGGACGAGATGCTGGTCAAGAGTGCCCAGCTTTCAAAGCTACATGCTGCGAAGACCCCTAGTAGCCAAGGATTAGAGGTAGAGAACAAAAGACTGAAAGGGAGGAACAAAGAGATGGAGATTGAACTTGCGAATAAAAGGGACGGGGAGGCCGCGTACTCCCAGATCCTCGCGGAGAACCTCTCTTTGAAAACGAGGTTAAGTCAGGTTCAAGATTTCGGGAGTGGTCTTCAGAACGGTAGTCCGCACTCAAAGCAATCAGCGGAGGTCCTGGCTGAGAACAGGAGACTGAAAGAAACCATCAAGAAGATGGAGGGAACTAAGTATGATGGAATGATGAATGGGATAGATGATGGAGGTGGAGGAGGTGGTGGAGGAAAGGCAAACCTGAAAGAAGTAACAAGATTAAAGCAGCTGATTGCTGAGATGGATGGTAGGCATAAAGAGACTGTCAACATCTACAGAGCACACCTACTCAGTGCTGTACAGGTAAGCTTATCATATACCATTACCCATTCGCCTCCCCCTCCCCCCCCCCCCCCACTTACACACATACAAAATAAAGAATGAAGGAGAAGAAAAAACACCACCAACAAACACAGGGGTTCCCTTTAATATTAAGCGTAGGGAAATGATTTGGGTCAGTTTGTGAGGTGTGCAGTAGTGCCCTTAAAGGGATCGTCTGAGATGCACGGCCCTACGTGTTATCAGTGACTGTGATATGGTGTGATATTGAAGCCTTAAAAAATTGTGCTTCAAAATGATCAAGAAGTTCCTCACAAAAGTATAATTCTTTGAGTGACTGGTTGTTTTACCATACTCGTTTCGCCCAATGGACTGTAGTGTTATGAAAACCTTTTGGCAAACGCAAAATTTGGTTTCGAGTTTCAATCATAAATATCTTGATAATCAGACAGGCGATTGGCTTGTAAAAGTCATGGGGTTCCTGACTGACAGGTTTATAATTATCATTGCAGCATGAGCTAAATCAATGATTTTGTTAAAGGATCTAAGACAAAGTTACCGGATCCCTTTTAAGAACCATAATAGAAAGCACTAGAGAATTAATGAATTGTGCAGAAATGTATTACCTCATACATGATTTGCTAAGAGATACAAAATTTGTATCTCTTAGCAAATCATGTATGAGTCTTGTCAACATAAAGGCCTGATAGTTAGTTTTAAGGTTATGGTTAGAGTAGCTTACAATTACAAGTCAAAGCAAGGAATGTTCAGGTTTCGTAATCATGATTTAGACTTTCCTATCTGCACAAGTTTGGCGTGGTCACTGGCAGGTGGTTATCTCATCAAATCAGCTTTCAATTAACATAAGAAAAAGGGGACCATGGGGGATTGACAGGTGCCGCTTAGGCATTGTTGGCTATATAGAGGGCGCAAGTAGCTACAAGTAGTGCAGTCCCGCTTTAAAGCAAATTATTTTTGTTCTCATTCAAACTTTTTTTACTTTTTTGTTCTGCCATTTTCTTTAGGATGAGATCAGTTCCGAGGTAAAGGAAGCCCTCCAACAGATTGTCAAACTTCGCCACGAAACACCGGTCACATGACACCACTACTATGCAATGAAGATTTGATATCTAGAACACTTCAACTCCTGCATTGTTCATGTCAATGATGCAAACTGGGGTAGCTAGAAGACTATGAAGACAGTAGTATGAAGGAAAGGATGATGACACATTGAGGCTCTAATTAGTGATGATAGTGCAACTAGGAATGGATCCTAATGGTGCCAGCTGGTCGAGTCTGTCTACAGTTTGAGCCGGAAAGAAGGATCGTGATTTGAGACAAAAGCCGTCTGCTGCCAGCTAAGAAGCAAAGAGTAGAACGAAAAGTGACTAAGGTGCTCATCCTGTTGTCAAGACATTTTGAAATAAAAACATCAGATGATGATTTCTATCTTGTATTATTCTTGATACTGTTAAACGAGACAACACACATACATTGAAGTTCATTCCATTATCGATTCTAACCGATCGGTGTATTCTTATCTTGCCATTTGCGATCATGTACACCCTGTTTTCTCCTGACTTGGCTGAGAGCCATAAGAGGATAACTCATGAAACTTGAGTTAACAGCCTTCTGGCTCTTATTAGAGATATTATTCTTAACCAAAACACAAATGTGCGAGCAAACTTAATTTATCCCACCATTTGTGTGCACTTTATGCAAACCTTCCATGCAAACCATTACACAAAGTTTTGACTCAGGAATGACATTCACAAGAAACGTGAGAATAGAAAATGAAATAGTTTGTTACCTCCACTGAATGTATTATACAAATATTCACGATAAATGAGGCTTTCCTATATCCCGCAGGTTTTATGAAGGGGAAAAGATCATGTTTTGGTAAAATGTATTATAAAATACGTCTCAGTGAGGTTTCATGTATATAATGGTCTCTTTGTCAAAATAGTGAATACCTGTACATGTAAATTAATCTGTGACATTTGAAATTTATTCATTTATTAATATGCAAAATGTATTCTTCGTCAAAAGAGGTACATCTAAAAAGCAGTCACATGAAGGAAAAAATGTTATGAATTATATTAAAATTCATACAACGCAAGATTCATGAAAAGTTTACTTTTTGTGATAATGTGAAATAAAGAATGGGAAATTTGTATTAAGAGGCTAATTGTTCATTCTTTTAGCATTGGAAATTTGTGATATTTACATGGTAAATGGTTACATTACGATGTGGATCGTACCTAAACAACTAGGTATATTTATCTTTGCATACTGAATATACCCAATGAAATTATGTTTTTTAATCTAGGTTACATTTATGTCACATGCCAAATACCGGTACCTACTAGAGTAATATTCACAATTTTGTCACCCTGTAGTTTTCACTTGTGCAGTTCTAGGGGGATCTTTGTCATCTCAACTTTATTTCATTGTTCTACCAATGTCATGAATTTTATTATTTTTCATTGCTTTGTTCATTGATTTCAGCTTGGAGCACATCAAACTGATTTCTGATATATTTGATAAGATAATTTCACTGTTTTCAAAATTATGCAAATTTCTTGCTTTTGTCACCTCATGGATGTCACAGCTTTTGAAGATGTTAATTTATGTATTCATTTTTTTGGTATCAAGATACAATATGAAACGAGATTCTCGTCTCTTTAAGTTCTAAATTGAATCTAACATTAGTTGAACCTTTGTGTAAACCTGGAGTAATAGCATAAATTAGTAAAATGTCTCTGCATGCACATGATCATTGTTTTTGAAATTTTGAAATTTGCTTTCATCAAAGAATTTTTTCTTTTTTTTCTTCTGCTCTTTATAATTATGTAAAATCCAAGACACAATGTCATCACAGATCATCATTCATGACATACATGAACAATAGTTCTCACAGTATTGTATTAACTGAGATAGCCCACAGTGTGTGTGCGTGTGTGTGTGTGTGTGTATGCATACTACTTCAATAAAATTGATGTAATATTTTGATGCTGTTTTAGATGACATATTGGCTTCAACATTTCTTTATGCACTTATTTAATTGTGTATCTAATAATCTATATCTTGACTTAATGTTTAACAGGGGTATAGTTTGAAACTTCACTAGCTTATCAAAAACTTACAGAAATGTATTTTCTTGTGATAAAGCAGACATAATTTGAGATTGATTGAGTACTATAAACCAGTATTCTGTTCAGTATTCTCATTGTCAAGGAAGGGGTACTGTAACCTGTTACTCAGCCATTTAAAGGGGGAAGTCTACCCTGATATTAATGAAAGTAGAAAAAAGGAGAAACAAATTAGTGAAAGTTTGAGCAAAATCTGATTAGAAATAGGAAATTTATGAATTTTTGAAGCTGTCATCAGTGAAACACAAATTGGCAACACTGTGACGTATCATGTGAGCTGGTCTCCAATTTGCTCTTTGGCATCACTTGTTATACCTGAGATGATGATTCTATAGCACCGTGAAAGCATTCAAGCATCGTGGAGCAACTTTCAGTATTCAATTTCTAATGTGTAAGTCGTGATTTACTGGTAAGTCATGATTTTATTTCCCACCTGTGGCGATACTATTGTTATATGTAGGTTTAGCACTGTATTTCACCCCATTAGTCTTCCTTTTTCTGTAGATAAATATATCCAGAGACATGTTCAGGTGGAAATTGGATATTTAACTTTGAGGTATTGTTCTGACAAGAAGAGTGATTTTACATGATAAATCGATTGTTAATACATGTACATGTACTTTGGTATTGAGATAGCTTTAAATGCATATGTTCATGCACATATATAAGACGTAGATTAGAAGGTAAGAAAGATAGATGGGAGAGAAAGAGAGAGAGAGAGATTAAGTGAGTGAGAGAGAGAGAGGGAGGGAGAGAGAGAAGAGAATGAGAAATAATTTAATTAAGATGAAAGAACAGATGTTATTTGTAATACCTCGGTCATACCGATGAGACAGATGCCCGACTATCACCACATTGAACAAAAAGACACGTGTCCAAGGAATGGTCAGTTTAGCGTCTATTTCACAATGTTACCAAGGTATGACCTACCTAAACCCCTTGATTCAAATGTTTACAGGATCCATACATGTCGATCTGGCGCTGCTCAGTGGCTGCCGGGCTCACGATCAATTGGGCAAAAAGAATTTCCATTTTTGGTTTTAAAAAATTTGGACTGGACTTTAAAAAGATTATTATTATTATTATTGTTATTATGATAAACAACATGTGTACAAATAACAAGAGGGAGTCCTTTTTTAAAATTCCAGTTTAATTGCTTTACATATATGCTTGTACTTACGGGTAAGCAGTAAAGATGATTTACATACATGTATGTAGAGAAATTTACAAACCCACTATAGAAATGCCATTGAAAAAGACATAACTATTTGGATGTATAACATTGTTAGACAAGGCATTTGATTTTGTGTTGCCAAATCGAATAGACCATTTTCGTAATTGCTTGTCCTACCTATAACAACACGTAACGTATGCAATTCGCATTCTGAAAATTGAAATACAATTATTTGTAACGGGTGAATTAAATTATTTGTAATTAAAATTGATTACATAACTAAAATGGCCTGTTTGGATTATTGCTATTTTACATTCCTTGCATGTTTTGAGAACTGTACGTATTGTAAAAACATAATAAACCTTGTAGCTATATCCAGATTGGTTTTATTAGAAGTCGATAAGATCACTGTGTGATATATATACTGTAAAAAGGAATCTCATTAATACTTATTTTATTTATTTTTAACCACTTTCTGCAATGTTGATCATGTGATCTCTGGGAGCCAGTGAAAAGCGAGAAGCTATTTTCTGGCTCAAGAGACGAGATAAGTGAATTAAAATATTAGATGTATGATCTATAACACAATGCTATCTCTATGTATTTTTGTTTTCTTAAACAGTTTTTATCAGAGCTGTCTGTGTTGGTAACCGACTTGTGAAGAATACTTGCCTGATATTATACAGGCATCTCTTTGTATTTTGTATGAGATTGATGAAGAATGTGTAGAAAGTTTGGGACTTTGATACGAGTCTATATCTGCATGTATGAATAATCAACATTGGAAGTGTACAAGACGCATAGAGAGAAATGAGGAAGCAATGTTAATGTTGACATAGATGGCTGAGATGTCATCTGAATGCATAAAATAATTGTAATACCTAGGGTATCAGTTGTACAACGTTTGCTCCGGTAACAAATGCTCCATCAAAAAGCTCTTCCACTAACAAAAATTACAACTTATTTGACTAAACCTTAAAGGGCAATCCGACCCTCATAATAAGTTGATTTGTATGAAAGCAGAAAAATAAATGAAACAGAATGGCAAAAGTTTGACATGAATCGGACCAATAGTAAAAAAGTTATGAATGTTTGAAATATGAGATCACTAAGCCTATGCAAATCTCAAATTGGCAGTTCGGTCAGTGGATTGTGACGTAGGGTGTGGATAACTCTCCCATTTGCGGTGTACAAAATATCATTAATTTCTGTTTTTCTTGTAAGTTCCTTCTCGCTTGGGGCACTACTCAAATATATATCATAGATAGCATATTAATATTATTATAGGGCAATGAATTTTTGAAGAATTACAAAAAAGTCCTTTTATATGTTGGAGCAGATGGGAAAGTAGTCCGCCACTACATCACAATGATATTACCGCTTTGGCCAATTCGAAGTGCCATTAGTATAGTGATTACAACTTTCACAAATTCATAACTTTCTTGTATTTAATCAGATATTGAAGAAACTTTCATCAGTTTGCTTCTCTGATTTTTCTGCTTTCTTTTAGAGTAGATGTCTATTTAGGTTGGATTTCCCTTTAAGTTTAGCCCTAGCCCTATCAAAAACCCAATCAAACGCATTCCTCAATGTCCGACAATAAACACAAAATCTAGAAATTTTGAAAAAGATGAGATGTATGCAGAAAAGAATTATGAGAACAAAAATAGCAATGGAAGAAAAGCAAGGAAAGAGGAAAATGTATAATATACATGTTTTTTGTGTGTGTATGTGGGGAGGGGGGGGGGGGGGATATATTGAGCGATCGACTGGAAATGTTTTTCACCAATAAAGACTGTGGGCATGCTGCTGTAGCTATATTCCTCGGGTGATGTATTAATTTATCTACGCGCTATATTCTTTTTTTCTTTTTTTAAAAACTAGGCCAGGGATAGGGTAATTGGGATTGGCCGGCAATAGCTCAATCCAATATAGTGCCTCAAACAAAACAAAACAAAATTATTCTAAATAAAACCACAAAGAGTCTTCTGAAGGCATACAATTCGGCTCTCCTCCATCTCCTAGCTCCACCCCTCCCCCGCCCCCCCCCCCCCTTCCCCTTTTTACAATTTACATTTTACCTCCGGCATTTTTACACTGAAACGTTTTGCCTACTGTTTCTTCATCATATATTTTCACAATTGACTTGGCAGAAACAGACAATTATTATTAAAGATCCATTCCATATGAATGGTCGGGTTTTTGTTTTAATTAAAATAAAATAAATCTTCTCCTGAAGCAAAATTGCAAAATGCATTGTTTTGCATTGTACAAAGACTAATTTAAGATGTCGAGCAAGAAGAAAGTGCAGCCTACACTCTCACGTTTTTTTGCAACTAAATCTACCAAGAAAGTCGATGACACGTCAAAGTCGAATGGAGGATCCGATGTAAGTACATTATTCAAAAGTTATAATGTAATGTTCATCTTATGAATGCTGTAAAGACCGTTTTTGACGTCCCGTAGCTGCCAGTTATACTTATAGCACAGCTTTACACTCAGTCCCAGATGTGACATTTTGTGTTTGTTTTGTGGCAGGACGTTATTTATGTGCATGCTAATATACAGTGCGTCCCAGAAAAAACGAAACCGAGAAGTATCGATGTTTTATCATAACTTAATCACAACCATAATTAATGAATGATACATATTTGGAAAGCTTAGAGTCTCCTCTTTCAGTTGATGCTACTCAGATGATGCATATTTCACGCATGAGTGATTAAAAGCAATTTGAAGGAAGGAAACCAAAAAGACAGGTATCTGAATTTCGAAGAAAAAATCACATTTCTAGAAAGTTGAGTTTCTGCCCTTTCATATGACTCCTCAATCAGGAAAAATGAGCGAGGAATAACAAAGTTCTGTTTGTTTAAAGTAGCCCTTACATTTTCATAATTTTAACAAACGAATTCGTTTTCACTTAGTGCCTGTCGTAGCAAAAAGCAGATTTGACAAAAGACTTAACTCCGTTTCGTTGACAATCAGCCATGCATGAAGACTCTCGTCTACGGCTGATTGTCAACGAAACGGAGTTAAGTCTTTTGTTAATTTCGTTTTTTGATACGGCAGGCAGCCAGTGAAAACGAGTTCGTTTAGTAAAATTATGGAAATGCAAGCACTACTTCAAACAAACAGAACTTTGTCATTCCTCGCTCATTTTTCCTGATTGAGGTGTCATTTGAAAGGGCAGAAACTCAACTTTCTAGAAATGTGAATTTTTCTTCGAAATTCAAATACCGCCCGCCAAATGTCTTTTTGGTTTCCTTCCTTCAAATTGCTTTTCATCACTCATGTGTGTAATATGCATCATCTGAGTAGCATCAACTGAAAGAGGAGACTCTAAGCTTTCCAAATATGTATCATTCATTAATTATGGTTGTGATTAAGTTATGATAAAACATCGATACTTCTCGGTTTCGTTTTTTCTGGGACGCACTGTAGATCCATTGACAGTCTATGGGTGATGATGATGATGATGATGATGATGATACTGATGATGATGATGATGATGATGATGATGATGATGATGATGATGATAAGGAGAGAGAGAGAAAGAGAGGGGGGGGGGGTGATGAGGTTGATGATATTGATAATAATATTATTCATGATAATAACAATAAATACAAACTACAACATATTAGGGCTTTCTGGCTATTCTTGGAATCAACATGTCGAAGATGATGTTGATGATGTTGGAGCTGATGTGATGATGATGATGAGGATGATGACTCAAGTGATTTAAGGTGAAGAAGATAATGACTTATCGAAAATAATATCGCTAGTGATATCGCTAGTAATATATTTAGCATTAAGATAATGACTGATCAGATTAACGGTAATGGCAACTCCAGAAATGGTGAGGATGGTGATGAAGATGATGCGGATTGATGATGATAATGATGGGGATGGTGATTATGATGAAGATGTAGAACCCTACCACATAGGATGACGAAAGGACAGTTTGTTGAGATGTAATTGACTGATCTATGATTAAGGGAGGGGGAGTGCCAATTATGCATAATTTTTTTTTTGAAGGAGAAGGTTAATTCAACGTACAAATGTAAAGGTAGTGTCAGTGTGTAACAATATATACAATATACAGTTAACAACTTAATTATTCATATACCCTTATCAGGTTTTGTAATTGTTTGAAGTATGTGAACAATTGATTTAATTGTTCCCCTTTATTTATCTTGAGAATGTAACATATATGAAAGCCAACATCTAAAAGTATTCAACGAAGGCCCTAGTTCAGCCAGTCCACCTTTCATTCTTGAGTTCCCAGAAATACATAAATATACAAAATATGAATTAATTTAGTTGTTAAATGTATATCAGCCAACTAAGTAGGAGATGAGTAATTGACAAAACCCGGTCAGTATTTCTCCGTTCAATTTTTTCAATCTACAGTGCGCTTCGGCAGACTCTCTCTCTGGTAAGCGACCTCGATCCATAGGGGAGGATGAGGACTTCCAGCAGAATTCACCCAAACAGCTGAAATTAGATGGCAAAGTTCTTCCCAACTCAGGTAGAATTGATGCTAAAAAAAAAATTGCATGCCTATTATTTAGGAGCAGCATTAGTCCAAAAGTCTCGTTAGATGTAAGTGAGGAAATTATTAGGGAGAGTTGTGTATTGATGATTATTTCATTTTCTTGTTGTATTAGCAAGTTAGAAATACTGAGAATTAAAATCAGACACATACCGGTAAATGATAGGTAAGGTATTAATCTATTGAAATCAATATATAGATTTTTCTTTGTATGATTAATGTCAGAACTTTTCATCCAATCTTGTTATTCGTAATTTATTTGTCTGAGTTGCACATGTCGGCACACTTGTAGAATGGACATTTGCCATTTGTAATCCCTGCTTTCCTGAGCTTTGTCATAATCCTTTATCAACCTTGCACAAGGCCTGCCATCTAGAGCATTATACTGCAGAATGTTTCCACATACAAAAATGAAACATAGCTAGCTGTATGGTTATGAGATAAACAACTATTTCAAACTTAACTGTGATGTTTGTGATATAATTTGCTTTGTGCATTTTCCAGACAGCAGAGACGTCCCTCCACTTTCAGCAGGTACCCTCCAGAAGCTCAATGCCTTTGCCCTTGCATCAAGCCATACAGAGTCAGAGAGTAGTAATGGAATGCATCATGAGGATGCCAACAAATCCCCACCTTCACCGTCAAATGCTTCAAGCTCTCCACGCCTTGCAGGAGAGACTCAAGGTCCATGCTCACCCGTGGGTCCAAAAGCAGAAACTATTCAGGCAGAATCTTTGACATCAACTCCTGCAAGTTCAACGTCTAGTAAGCCTAGGACTCCGTCAAACGGTTCTCAGGTTACTCGGTGCAAAGGATCGCCAAAGTTAACAGCTCTCAAAAACAAGTTCTCGCGCCGTTCGAGCAGTACAACAACCTCCTCTCCAAGAGTGTCGTCATCAGGGTTGCCAGACAATGTCGGTGGAAAAACTTCAAGAGTAAAAAAGTCACAGTATACCCCTCTGGAGCAGCAGTTCATGAAGATCAAGGAGAGCTATACAGACACTGTTCTTCTTGTGGAATGTGGATACCGGTATCGCTTCTTTGGGGAAGATGCTGAGGTAATGCTTGATTGGTTCTTCTGCTTTGCAAGTGAAAAAATCATGAAGAGGCACAGGCATTTGTAACATTTGTTCTTGAAACCAGTGAATTATTGAGAGTCCCCCCCCCCCCCCCTCCATCTTCCCCCGAAATGAAATATGATTCAGATCATTGATTATGATAACAGTATTAAATCACAGAATATTTCATCTTTTATAGTTTTAGGATGAAAAATATGAGATATGGTGGCATTGATAGATTGAAAAGTAAGCTATTTCCCTGTAATGGTGCAGTGTTGAAAATTTCATAGTTACATGGAATGTAGCTTGCCTGATTATCATCTCGTTAACGGTATATGTTTCTTGCCCTGTTAAGCTTTAAAAACCATGTGCAGTGAACACAACATTTTAATGGTTGCTTGTCTAAGTCACTGTAGTCATCACAATTATATTGAACTTATGGCTCAGAGTCCTTTCTAATTTCCTTTGATGCTTTTATGAAATGCCTGTATAGATTGCATCCAAAGATCTCAACATCTTCTGTCATCTGGACCACAACTTCATGACAGCCAGCATACCAACACATCGTCTTTTTGTCCATGTCCGTCGATTGGTTGCCAAGGGACACAAGGTGGGCGTGGTCAAACAGATGGAGACTGCTGCCCTCAAAGCTGCTAGTGACAACAAGAGCCAACCCTTTGAGAGGAAGCTGACCGCTCTCTACACCAAGTCAACATTGATTGGTGAAGATATCCTTTTTACGTTCCGTCCAGCTACTGGTCACAATGGCTTTCTTGTATAGACAGGAGACAATTTAACCCATTGCCTGCATAAACCAGAAGTCTATGGGTCAAAAACGCAGAAACATCGACCAAAGAACTCTAGAGTTCAATTGTCTCTGTCTGACAAGATATAAATCAAATAACATTATAGCTCTCATTGAATATTTTGTTGGTTGGTGGTCTGCTCATTTTACTGAGGGGCTCAGTCGTCACTTGAAGATGAATATTGCATAATTATGAGATTTACTTTAGACATGTAACAATGGAGTGTTTTTAGTTAAATTAAGTTAATGGATACTTTTACAAGTTGTAGGTTAGTGTGTTAGAGGACCATTTTATTAACTTTAAATAATTGTTTTGAGAAAGCTAGGTTTGATGTATGGCAACCACCATCTTCTACTGATGCAATTATTAAATAATTAAAAGATTCTGCAATATATCGTTCATTCATTGTTCCTTGACTGGACCACCGATCACATTTGGAACCATCCAGTCAGAACGGGCAGTATGCAGAGGAACAGACAGCCTTCTCATCATCTTCCACAAGTTATCTCCTATGCGTATGTGAGCTCCCCAAAGAAGGATCCAGAAGCCCAAAGAATGATCATATTCAAATTGGACTTGCAGTAAGTGTTCTTAAAGGCATCGTTTAACAATGTTAAATCTGAGATGCATGGCCCTACGTGCTATCAGTGTCTGTGATATGGTGTAATATTGAAGCAAAAAAAAAGTTGCGCTTCAAAATGACCATGAAGTGCCTCAAAAAGTAAAAATCTTTGAGTGACCAATTTTACCATTCTCATTTCCCCAATAGACTGTAATGTTATAAAAACTGTAGGGAAACGGAAAATGAAATTCGATATTCAATCATAAATATTGTGATAATGAGACAGGCGATCGGCTTGTAAAAATCATGAAATTTCTGACTGACCTAAAGGTTTATAATTACGATTGCAGCATGGCTAAATCCAGGATTTTGTTTCAGAATCTGAGACAAAGTTACCGGATCCCTTTAATAAGAATGCATGAGGTGTATTTGTAATTTATGTCTAGTACAGTTTCCTGTAGATCAAGTGAAGGAATTCATATTTAATACTGATTAAACATCAATTTGAGTATTTTAGAAATGTGGTTTTAATCAGCCTTTCATTCATTTTGAGAGGAGTATTGCTACCAGTGAGTTACGAATCACAGCAAATTGCTATGTGCCTTTCTCAATAATTTGAGGCCTTGTGGTTGATACTAGCTCTAGATTTCAGAATATATGATATCCAGTTCACAACTTGATTCAATCCAATGCAATGCAATTCAATTCAATTAATTTCAATTCAATTTTATGGTCTTACTGTATACAAAAATAAAAGTACTAATGGAATACAAATCATTTGCTGTTTTCGTAAAAATATAAATTGTCAATTTATACTATCATAGAATCAGTCACAAGAGTATCACATTACAATAAAGATGAATATACAACATATATTAGAATGCTTTAACATAGTATTAGAGGAACAAGAAATAGAAAATATCCCACAGTTGGAGACAACAAAGCCCAGTAAATTACATGGATAAGGAATTTGATGACATATTCATTTTTCCCACTAACAGGCAGTTCAACCAGCTACGGGGGATGTCATCTATGATAGTTTCTATGACAACAGTCATCTGAGTGAGCTTGATACCAGGCTGCATCACATTCAGCCAGTAGAGCTGCTCCTGCCAGAAACCTTGTCAGACAGAACAGAGAAGCTACTCAAGGATTTCAGGATGAGGTTTGTCCTTGTGCTGGTTTTATTATGACTTATGCTCTAAGTACAATAAGCCAGTTCACGGTTGCAGTCTGAGCATGAGCAGATAAAGGTCATTGCAGAACAAAGTGTGAAATACACGGAGACAAAATACTGGGTACGTGCTCATGAAAGTTATGTAATCATTAATTTATGCACTAGCAGTGCACTCCATGATACACAGGTGGAAGTATTCTTTGAAAAAGGGAAACAAAGGATATTTATGTAGCACCTCCATCGCTGTAGGAGTTATTATTTCTGAATGTCCAAAGTGGGACCTCTTCATGTAGGAAGATCAGTGGATATTCAGGGTCATTTGGGACATGTGCTAACCGTGAACTGGTCTATTGCTCTGTGATCAATTACCTAGTAATTCCTAACTTCAACTCTTGACCAAACACTATACATAACCCTAAGCTTAGTCCTGAGCTGACTAAAACCTACTGGTAACCTAAAACTTAATTGCAACGGTTATAATGATATGCTGTTCTTGTACAGCCCAAATCACATTGCGGTTCTGTGCGCTTCCAAAGGACTTTGGATATTATTACCCTGCTGGCTTTAGCTCCTGCAACCGTAGTGCTCAGTGCATTCAAGGGATGAATCCTACCAGGTACCCATTTACTACACCTGGGTCAAGTGTGGCAAAGGTAGATTAATGCCTCGTAAAAGGACATCAGTGCCGCTGTGGGATTCAATTCCTGTACCTTGTGGTTACAGTCCAGAGACTTATCCTCTAAACCACAGCACCTCTACATCCCTAACCCTGTATCGTTGAGGAAATGTAAAGCCCAGAGCAAATCCTTGGCTGTTTATAAGAAGCCAGAACTATTTATTGTCATTCTCAGTAACAGCTTCTTTGCGGGCAGCCAATGAAATGTTTTCGGAGCATGTGTGGGTTCACCCTGCTGTGAACAACAGTCTCATTCATGTCTACTGTGTTGTTGCTTTAAAAACAAAAACAAAAACAAAAACATAAAAATGGAGGCTTTATAGTTAAATCTGTGAGGTGTTACATGGATTTTCCTCCAAAGAAAGGCCCATGGCCAATCATTAATCTTGTTTACCCTGTCTGTAATGCAGTAATTGGAGCAGAGATTTGTTGATGTTTGAATGAGTTCAGGTGATTGGGAGAGATGATTATGGATTAGCAAGGGGATGCACTTCTTTGTTTAACAATAAAGGCCTGCTGCAGGCTTCGCTAAGATTTCCTGAAAAAGGATACCGGTAATTAATGGCAGATAAGGTTTGATTGCAGTGTTGTTCTGATAAGCTAATTTTTAAGACCAGTGGAATAGACTTGACATTTTGACTACCTAATTCTCTCATTTTCTTAGCATGAATTTCTCCTCTTTTTACTTCTTTCTTCTTTCTTGCCCTTCCTCTTACCTTTCCCATCATGTTGTATTCTGGGTTTGTGTGGAACCTTGTTGTGCCCAATTTATTTCTGTCCTCATTTGTTATGTCATTCCAATGTATTTTCGTATGAAATTGCATGTTTTGAATTGATGTATGTTTACAAATGTTTTATTCCAAGATGGAATCTAAATAAATCGAATTGAATTGAATTGAATTGAATAAATAAGGAACCACCTGGTTCCAATGATGGATGTGTTTATTTCTTCTTGCATATGTCAGGTTTTCATAACTGTTCATGATGTATAATTCATTTACATCTTCTTATGTTGATTTGATATTCATAAAAGCTCCCAAACTGAAGATTGCATCAGAATAGAGCGATTACCAGCGGATGTTTTCCAGTATACCGGTGCAGTAGAAGAAGTCTCATCTTTCTATGGCAACCAAACAGAAACCCCATCAGCAAAGACTGGAGGTAAGGTGTGATTGCAATACACAATTGGGTCTTTTAACCTTTAGTGATAAGTTTAAGACTAAGATCAACTTTAATTTGGACTTAACTATGGCGGGCATTTCATGCCACTGTTTGCTCTCACCATTTACTGGTATTGGTCTTTTAAGGGATGAACAAATTATGGTCACAAATCAACAGAATTTACATTTTTATATAATTCATCATTGAAGGAAAAAATATTGTCCAAAGATCATAATGGTGAGCACAACCAGTGGCATGAATGGCCTGCCATAGTTGAGTCCAACTTAAAAGCCCACTGCACTACTTGTAGCTACTTGCGCCCTCTATATAACAAACAATGCCTAATCGGTGACCATTGGTCCCCCATGATCCTCTTTTTCTTATGTTAACTCAGAGCTGAGTTGATGAGATAACCACCTGTCCAGTGACCTTGCAGGGCGCTCTAATCCCTCCTGTAAACTACGGCAGATAAGCTTTAAAATCGATCTTAGTCTATGTGAAACACCCCTGGTCATGCAATAAGATGGTAAAAGAAACTGTCTGAAAGCGATTTTTGATTATAAAGTTCATTATATGGTTTTGTAGTAATCAAATCGACAAGATTATTACATTGAATGTTATGTTCTGTATTTTTCACCAACAGCCAGAGGTGTGCCTAATAAACATGCATGTATTTCGTACATGACCATTTTTTTTTAGATATGAACATTAATTTGTACATGAATACTATATACTTGCAAAATCATTGAACATTTATAGAATTCAACAGATGGGGCCACCAGTTTGCCTTCAGTGTGACCAAGTCCTAAAAATTCATTAGGAAACTTTGTCTTGCAACTTCATTAAATATTTATCTGTACATGTGTTGCTCAATCCCTGTAGTTCTTCAATCAGTCTTGAGTTTACCCAAGCCTGTGATCTGTTGTTTAGCTGCTTTGCTGAAGTACCTGAAAGAATTCAATCTACATAGGATTCTGCAGGCTACAAGGTTTGTTGCTACTACTAATACTTTTATAATGAATGTGACTTGAAAAATGGCTCTTTCTTCACAATCAGTTTGAAAATTACCTGTTACAAATAGACCTCTTCATTACTTACGTGTTGAAGATCTTTTAGCCATTTCAAAGCAAGGGTGGCCACTTCAGGAAGCACCAAAATCGGTAGCTTTAATAGCTAGAGCCAGGCTAATATTGGAGCATATCGAGCACATTGCTTGACAAATATGACCACTATGAAATATCTCCTGTTATCATCACCTTACCTGATTAGCCATTTTCATTTTCATTTTTATCTTTTTTCTCTGCATTCAGCAACATGAGAGCATTCAACTCTTCACAGGATACATTGAGATTAGATGCATGTGCCTTCCGCAATTTAGAAATATTTCAGAACCAAGTAAGTTTCCATTGTCTTTTTACTTTCTGATGTTATCATAGAATGTATGTGAAGATCAATTCATTTCTTTTTCTTTTGGTAATTATTAGCTTTGATTCCCAACTTGAAAAGTTATAAATGACATAAGTATTCATATGACTGTATGAAATGTCATTTTTTGTTGAGTCCTAGTTCGCTTTTGATGTAGAGGAAGAAAAACTAAAATGCAATGCATCGATTGACCTGTTTCTTTAATATGTAAATGTATTTATATTTATGCATGTTTCTCTCAAAAACCTGTGAATAGCAACTACATGTAATTCATGTGATATGCATAATGACATCTCTACAGATGAAATTCCTGTTTCATACTGTAGCTGTTGCTATGTCAGGTAATCTTCTTGCAAGCTTTTGAGGTGTCAAGTTAAACTACTCTTCAAGTACAGTAATGTGTTTAAAATAATAAACAGGTCTATTTGAATATCATACCAACATTTAGTAAGTGTAACACTGATGTTGCTATGTTAGGCAAGCTTCTTACAGGCTTTTGAGTTGTCAAGTTAAACTACCCTTCAAGTACAGTAGTGTGTTTAAACTAGGTAAACAGGTCTATTTGAATACCATAACCAACTTTAGTCAATGTAACACTGCTGTTGCTATGTCGGACAAGGTTCTTACAAGCTTTTGAAATGTCAAGTGAAACTACTGTTCAAGTACAGTAGTGTGTGTATAAAATAAGTAAACAGGTCCATTTGAATACCAAACCAACTTTAGTCAGTGTAACACTGCTGTTGCTATGTCAGACAAGGTTCTTACAAGCTTTTGAGTTGTCAAGTAAAACCCCTCTCCAAGTACAGTAGTGTGTATAAAATAAGTAAACACATCTATTTGGATATCATACCAACTTCACTTGGTGCAATACTGATGACCAAACAGGGTTTTAGTTTTATGTTCTAATTTTCTTGTACCGATGAACTTCTTCTATCGCAGGTTGACGGTAGTGAGAAAGGGACACTGCTATGGGTGCTCAACCACACCAAGACTGGCTATGGAAAGAGACAACTCATGAAGTGGTTGTCTCAGCCTCTTACAGATATACAGTAAGTGGATCATTGCAAGAGAAAATGTATTTAATCAAGAAAGGATTCAATCTTTTGAATGAGGTGATAGTTTGTTTGCTGTATAGCCGTTTGAAGATTATCGGAAGAAGAAGACATAAAAACTGAAAAAGTAAAAAAAATAGAGAGGGAGAGAGAGAGGGGAGTGGAGGGGGTAAATTGTAATAATAATGAAAAATTGATAATAGTATACAAATATACAATACCTTTCGAGGGTCTAGCCAAATCTATGAGCTAATGGAGAGGCAAAAATAGTAACTTTCCCGAAGGCAAATTTGATATAAATTTATCGAGGGAGAGTTACTATTTATGCCTCTGAATGTTCATGGTTTGCTAGAGCCAAGAAAGACATCGTATATTTGTATACAAAGGCTGTGGCAGAGCTACTGGACTCTGATTCTCCACCACTCGACAAGCTCTATCAAGTTCTTTCCAGGTCTCCCGGTGTTGAAACCTAACAGTCAACCCTTTTTAAAATGGCAGTATTTCCCATCCTACTTTAATAGGAACATAGAATCGAGACTTGAGGCTGTAACAGAACTTCTGGACACTGATTCTCCATCATTAGACAAGCTCTATCAAGTTCTCTCCTGGTCGCCTGATGTTGAAAGAGGATTGTGCTCCATCTACCACAAGAAGGTATTATCTAATCATCAGAATGTATCAAAAGTACTTGTAAACAGCGATATGAACCTGGGCCCTGTTTCACAAAACTGATTATCAATAACAAGTTGCAGTAGCTGTTAGACTTCTTTTCATACTCTAGGTATTTCTACTGACTTTTGTTTGCAGTGTTCTCCTGGATGTCTTGTTGCAGTAGCTGTTATTAGCTACTGAAATCGTTGCATTTGATTGGTCGAAAAACTTATTTTTTATAAAAATGTGACACTTGTTTATATATTGATAACAAGTTTCATGAAAGGGGCCCTGTTACATAAAACCTCTTATTAATAACAAGTTATTATACATGATTTAAACTACTTAAAACTTTATATTTGATCAGATTTGAACAACTTTATTTTGGAGGATTATGTCACACAGTTTTATTGATAATAAGTTTTTCAGAAATGGCCCGCTACGGGTACCTGTATATGTTCTGTATACAACAATGTTACATTTTTGTGTTGCATTCTGTCAAAAATAATTGCCAATACCATATCTCAGGACTTCTCTTCATACTCTAGCTAATTCTACTGACTTTCATATTTGTTTGCAGTGTTCTCCAGCTGAATTTGTCACAATGACAAGAGCCTTGTCTAGGCTGAGATTGACCGTCCAGACCTTGCGCAAGTCTGTTGATATCAAATCAGTTCTGCTCAAAGACATCCTCATCCAGATGCCATTGCTGTTAGAAGGCATTGATTCTTTCCTAGCTTCCATCAACGAGAAAGCAGTCAGGTGAGTGTATTCCTACATTGTTAAGAACCTCATACATATTCATGTACTGTAAAAGTAGAAATATTTGCGGGACATTAATTTTCGCGGATTTCGAGCTAAGATCGGCAAGCTAGAATTTTAGAACTCGCGAAAATATGAGCATGATTTCTCATGCATGTATTAAACGGGCTGAATTTACACTTTTTCGTGCACGATAGGAATGAAAACAATGGAGTGAAGTGTGCAACGCGAATTTAAGAACCCGCAAATATGTTTTGGGGTCGCTCAGCGCGAAAAATTAATCATGCAAAAATAACAGCGTTTACAGTATTATGTTAACTGTGGGTAAGAGCAGAATGAGGAGGTGAAGGGAGATTCATTAAAAAACCCACCACAGACATGGTCAAAGGTAAACTTGGTTTGTTTGCTTGAAA
Organism: Strongylocentrotus droebachiensis; assembly: GCA_035222895.1. NCBI lineage: Eukaryota > Metazoa > Echinodermata > Echinoidea > Camarodonta > Strongylocentrotidae > Strongylocentrotus > Strongylocentrotus droebachiensis. The sequence continues at coordinate 44,658 of JAVYIG010006643.1, read as the reverse complement.
GCCTATCTGCACTAGTTTGACCAGGCGGAATTGGACCTCCCTGCATGGTCACTGACAGGTTGTTATCTCATCAAAACAGCTCTCAATTAACATTAGAAAAAGGGTACCTTGGGGGACCAATGGTCACCGATTAGGCATTGCTTGTTATATAGAGAGCGCAAGTAGTTATAAGTAGTGAAGCGGGGCTTTAATACTGTTGCTGTTTTGAGTTTTCGTGCATGGTGAGGTGCAGGAGGGTTTAGATAAATAAATGTAGAATCATCTTGCTGTGATAATATGAACTGTATTTTTTTATACTAATGTAGGAATAGGCATCTCATAATGCATTTTGGCTTATGCATAGCCACTATGTGCATCACATCTTTCCTGAAGCTAATGTTAAACTGGTGGTTTTATCGTGCATGGTTGCTTTGGATGGGTATGCTGACTTTCCTCCTAGAATCTGCTATATGTAGGAGGATTTTCATCATGAAGTCTGTACACAAATTCAGATAGCAGCCAGTTTTGGATAGCTACTGTACATGTAGCTTCCTTTTAAAATCAAGTGTCAAGAGAGTGACTCTAACAAGCATCTATATGCCTTTGGAGTGCACTAAACTCTTCTTTCATACAGTCTAGTTTAAAAAAAGATTTTATCATTTCTTTTTAGGGGCATTTTGATTGCTTCTATGAAAATTTACCCTAATGACGTTGAATTCAGTCTCCTCATCACCTGTTTTGTGTTTTTTTAATAATTTTTTTATCAGGGATGGGGATAAGACCAAGCTGTTTGCCGACCCTTCTCAGTTCCCATCCGTCCACCAATGCATGCAAGACATTGAAGCAGTCAAGAGCAAGATGGCTGAACACAGGCAGAGACTGCGGAAGGAGGTTGCCATGCCAACCGCTGACTATGTGACGGTGTCTGGAAACGAGGTGTGTGCATGTATATTAAAGGCCATCTGCACTAGTTTGGGCAGGGGGATTAGACCTCCCTGCAAGGTCACTGACAGATGGTTATCTCATAAAATCAGCTGTCGATTAACTTAAGGAAAAGGGGATTATTGGGGACCAACAGGCACCGATTAGGCATGTTTGCTATATACAGGGCGCAAGTAGCTATAAGTAGTGCAGTGGGGCTTTTAAGCCACACTGTAGCCAGTGTCTGTGTGTATTACATCATAATTCCACGTATCAGCACGGCTCGCCGTATGCACGCGCGTCTCGACATTACCAGGGCGCTGACATTTTGCGCACTAAATTTCACATTTCTGTGCGTGAATACGTTCTTTTTCTCTTCTCATCTCATGCATATTCATTCCCCCCTGAACAACTGTCGAATCGATAACCAGGATTTTTGATTGTACCTCTAGGTTCAGTTAATCAAGCTCGTTCCAAAACTATATTATTTGTCCATATTTGTTTTTGCCAAAATATTCTAAATGCGATCTGAAAATGACCTTATTTGTCACTTTACGACACTTAAAATTCAAGGGTTTTTTAAAGTTGTCATGGCAATAAAATACAATTTTTTTTAATGATCTCATGTATATATTTTGATTGCTCATCATTTTCTCCTCAAATTGATCATTTGGTTTTACAAGTCTCGTTGGGCAGATTTTAAGCTACGAGTCCTCAAAGATAAGGTAATTTTTTCCAATTTCTCCTAATTTCACACCTTTCACCCGAAATCGTAGTACATTATTGAATATGGAGCAAGATACGAGAATTGATAGTTATCATACAATTTATTATGATATTTCTGATGATTTAATTACCTAGTTTTGCAGATTTATAACGTGAAACAAATACTAAACTGAGTTTGAAAATACAACAAAAGCAGCTGATTTATATATTTAGCGTGTACGCGAACACGGGTAGCCCGCTTCGGTCAGGGTAGTGTAACGCCACCCTACCGTTGTGTGAACAATCCCACATGCAGATAAATGTGTCTTGCGCACATTTGGAAGCATAAACACAAGTTTAAACAAATATTAAAAATCGCTCGAATTGAATTTTATCATGGCATTTTTAGATTATGTTTCTTTAGAATGTTGTTTTTAGATATGCACATGTCACAAGATTTTTTTTCTATTAGATTAAAAGAAAATCAAATATTTCTTGAGCATGGTCAGGGGAAATTTTGTATCGCCTGATGAGTGATGTGTGTTATGTTATTAACTGAAGCTGAGCCAGGTGTAGACCGAAAGCTTCAGTCTCTATAATCGTCGGTTGTTCCACTGAGACTACGTCTGGCTCCACTAGACCTCCGGTTATAGGTCTAGTGGAGCCAGACGTAGTCTCAGTGGAACAACCGACGATTATAGAGACTGAAGCTTTCGGTCTACACCTGGCTCAGCTTCAGTTAATAACATAACACACATCACTCATCAGGCGATACAAAATTTCCCCTGACCATGCTCAAGAAATATTTGATTTTCTTTTAATCTAATAGAAAAAAAATCTTGTGACATGTGCATATCTAAAAACAACATTCTAAAGAAACATAATCTAAAAATGTCATGATAAAATTCAATTCGAGCGATTTTTAATATTTTTTTAAACTTGTGTTTATGCTTCCAAATGTGCGCAAGACACATTTATCTGCATGTGGGATTGTTCACACAACGGTAGGGTGGCGTTACACTACCCTGACCGAAGCGGGCTACACGTGTTCGCGTACACGCTAAATATATAAATCAGCTGCTTTTGTTGTATTTTCAAACTCAGTTTAGTATTTGTTTCACGTTATAAATCTGCAAAACTAGGTAATTAAATCATCAGAAATATCATAATAAATTGTATGATAACTATCAATTCTCGTATCTTGCTCCATATTCAATAATGTACTACGATTTCGGGTGAAAGGTGTGAAATTAGGAGAAATTGGAAAAAATTACCTTATCTTTGAGGACTCGTAGCTTAAAATCTGCCCAACGAGACTTGTAAAACCAAATGATCAATTTGAGGAGAAAATGATGAGCAATCAAAATATATACATGAGATCATTAAAAAAAATTGTATTTTATTGCCATGACAACTTAAAAAAAACCTTGAATTTTAAGTGTCGTAAAGTGACAAATAAGGTCATTTTCAGATCGCATTTAGAATATTTTGGCAAAAACAAATATGGACAAATAATATAGTTTTGGAACGAGCTTGATTAACTGAACCTAGAGGTACAATCAAAAATCCTGGTTATCGATTCGACAGTTGTTCAGGGGGGAATGAATATGCATGAGATGAGAAGAGAAAAAGAACGTATTCAACGCACAGAAATGTGAAATTTAGTGCGCAAAATGGCCGCGCCCATCTAATACCGGCCGTGCCGATACGTGATTCGCTGACACTAGATTTGGTTGAATTACCAATTAATATGTCTGTGTGTACAAAGGTCTCTGAAGCAGCGAACCCATGGTCCCACCAGGAAATACTCAAACCTGCTTAATATATCAGGTTGAGAGTATTTTGATATATATGATGAGAATTCCATATGGTGGTAGGCTAGCGACAGGGCATCACGCAAGACCTGTCTGTCTTAAAGGTGAAGTCCACTCTTGGTGACTGACAACACCTGTTATTGGGTTAACACCAGATGGTGTCAATTTCGCTATGAAAACCCACTACTATCCCTCTTGAACTCTTGAGGTTCCAGGACCGCTGGCTTATGTGACATATTTGTTTGGCACATATATGTATGAGGACAAACTAAACTGAGTGCCTGGTTGTCATTTTGCTATTAACGAGAGCCTTTGTAGTAGAGGTAGATGTAGTTGTCCAGGATTGTTTCTGGTTTGAGAATGGAATTTGTTTATAAATAATTTTCCTTGTGGCTTAGTTGCTCAGAGGTGGATGGATACTTTTGTGTGTGTGGTATAGTTGTCTAGAATATTGCGGCTTACCAGTAGTTGTAGGAGTAGTTTCTTGAGTGGGTTCTTTGTTGGTTAGGAGTAGGATGCTGCCCTTGGATGGTGGTCTTTGTCAGTAGTCCACAGGGTCGTTGTCCTTGAATCATCATTTGAGGTGTACATAGACCTGTTATTTATTATAAAATGATAAGGTGAATGATAAGGGCCCCATCTTATAAAAAGTGGTGATTGATGCAAACCAATCACAAGTCCTCTTATCAATCACAAGTTTGCAGTCTGTTATCTCTTATGTGCATAGTATGTGCAACTGATATCAATCACAAATAATTTGCAAGAAATATCAACTCTTTATAAGAAGGGGCCAAGATTTTGATGTTGAGTTGTCTTCCATTTTAACCCCTAGTATATGATTGAAGTCAAGAACAGCCAAGTCAAGAAGGTGCCCAAGGACTGGCTCCAAATCAGTGGGTAAGTCCCATCAATATAGATCTAATTTTGCTCTAAGAATCATCCATTATTTTTCACTCTGTATTATAACAAATAGTTTTTATAACTATTGAGATAAGGCCTACAAAAAACTTTAGGTGCCAAAACATGAGTCGGTCGGTCGGAAATCTTTAAAAAAAAAAAAAAAAATTTATTGTTTGTCTCCCTCTTTGGGCTTATATTTCTCAGTTCTTGATGTTTTAATATTGTTTTTCTAAAAAGACGACCGTAGATTTCAAGATTTTTGGGTCGGTCGCAAAGGGCAATACAACATCTTTTTCTTTAGGCCTAAGATCTATATGTCTACCCTTCCATTATTAAACAGGATGAACACTCTTTATTGATGAACTTTAACATTCATTAGGTATCACAGCTAACTTTTGAAAGTTTCTAAATTTCACTTCCCCTGCCCATTTCCTTTTTGAGCACATGAAAAGAAGAATTTTGATACCTCATTTGTCAAATTTGAATAAGTACTTTTGAAAATACAGCCACTTACATAAGAGACGAAATGGTCAAATTTTGCGTAATTAGGCTATAACTGACAATTAGCCATTTTCAAGGTGATATAATTTTGTAATTAATTGATGAATCACCTTTCTTTTCAAGAAAACTGTTCTCTGTATGGATTTCTACATGCCTATTTTTTTTCAGGTTCTTTTGACAAATATTTTTTTTTGTGGAATTTTTCAAATAATTATATGAAGCCCATTTTGATGCGTGTGACAAATGGCTATTTTTGCGTCGCCGGAACAAGTTTAAATGGGTTTTGAAACATGGCTAGATTTAAGAGTGTCTATCAAGAGGGGCTGAATTTCGGCATATCTGGGGTATATATATAGATTAATTATTTTTGTAAGTTTGGACCATCAAATCCATTTAAATTAATTTGAAATGGCATTTGAAAATGGCTCTAAACTCTTCAAGAAGTCCAGGTAGACAAATGAACATCCCTTCACTGCTATTGTGTAAAAATGTGTAGAACAGGTGTCACATGCATATTCACCTGTTCGACACATTTTTACATAATAGCAGTGAAGGGATGTTCCTTTGTCTACCTGAGGAACTGTATATTTTGTCAGCTTTCTTTGTCCGTCATGTTCATAGTGTCAGGATACAGCGGTATTCATCGGATTTGCGCCCAAGCACCATCTCGCGGTCATTCTTAATATTTACATGATCGTATTCTCCAGTAAATTCTCTTTCTTCTCGTATCAAAATCGAATTAAAAGTATGTTTTTCTGATATAGAAAAATTGTTTCAAACTTTTCACTCTGATTTTTCACGATCTTTTTTAAACATACCCCCATCATTTTTTATATGAAAATAAAGCTTAAGATGTGCTCTTTCCAACCAGTGGATTTTTAAAACTCAAAGACAAATGGCGTTCAAGCGCATTGAGCTAAAACTAGCGATGCAAATCGGCGATCAAATAAAAATGGTGACAAACGAAGTGACACGGTACGAATTAGAGGGTAAATCACAAGCAACTGTGTCCTAAGTAATTGATGGATTTTGATGAAAATGAAATGACATGAAAGACAATCCTGAGCTTTCGAGAGACATATAATTTTATAATATTTATTTTTTCCATGATATGAAAATCTTCCTTGATAAAGAGAGAATTTGCGTGGTTGAGCTCTGCGTGTCCCCACTCAATGCAGCTCTTCTGTGATACACATTCATATCACTATTCAAAATCGCTAGCAATGTGGGAAAAATGTAAGAACATTGATTACAAATAACTAACTCATCAACTTCTGTAACCAGGTAGTCCTTGTATTAAGCATATGGGAATGAGAGAATTCAGAAGTGAAAGATCTATGGCTAGTCTTCAGTAATCTTTCAGAACGCTTTACGTCAACCAAAGTTTCGAAATACAAAATACAAAATAAAATGAAAAGTTCACACTTTTGTTTGTTGTTTATAAACCATACATGATACAAGATATCAATGCCGGTGTAAATGAAAACACCTTTTTCATTTAAAGAAGATTTTAGTAATTTCAATACTCATTTCATAAGTAAACACAGAATAGTTTTCTTAAAAGATTATTTGTTATTGGTTTCTCTTAAATTGATAATTCATATCATCTGTAATACACCCTCCCTAGGCATACATGTATTATCCATTTCATAATAGATATCCCTGTTTTTCATCATTGCAGAACAAAGCAAGTATCGAGGTACCAGCCACCCTACGTTGAAGCAAGTTTCAAGCGTCTTTGCCAACTCAGGGAGCAGCTAGCGGCCGAGTGTCAGAATGCATGGCTAGAATTTCTAGAGTAAGTTTGCGATTGACTTTTTGCTTTTTGCAAATTCACTTTTAATAAAATGTGTTGTATTTGTATATAACTTGTATTTTAGTATTGATTATAAAATCATAGCCAAGTTAATATATTGTCTCATCTATGTTCAATATAAAAGGTTAATCCAGGGTCATGCATGCATCATCAATTTCTCAAAACATAGTAATACTTTTTACAATGTTTCTACTTTCAGTGCATGTGGTGAAGTCTTCGTACTATATTGATTGCAGATCATTTAATTCTAATATCTTGGATTTTAAGCTCTTCAATTCTTCAAACAATGGATACTAAATGCATTAACATTAATTAATGTATGCTTCATATTAGAACAGAATCACAACAAATGAATAAGAATTTGGCACTTTGATTGCTCTCTTCACCACGATACATGGTTGCTCATTTGTCACAAAATAGGCACCGACTGACGGAAGGATTGCCTTGTGCAACAGAGTGCCTTTGTATATTGATCCATATTGGTCTAATTAGCTCTATGGTAACACTTTAAACACCTCAGTATATATAGTTGCACTGGAAACATTGAATTAATCTTGAAGCTTTTGTTATATCTATCCCATGGTAAATACAATGTGGTACAGGGTAATAGTATGTATGGCATATAAAGAGTTGATATATGTATTCCTCAGGTCCTTTGGAGAGAAGTATTTCTCATACCGCCGAGCAGTACAGCATCTAGCAAGCTTTGATTGTCTCCTCTCCATGGCAACAGTATCTAAGCAAGATGGATATTGCAGGTACAGTTCTGTTATTTCTTTCATGTTTTGTTTTGGTGTACTAGGCGGTACCTTCTGGGAGACAAAGCAGTTTAGACGGAAGGCTTAGAACTATTTACAACTCTGAATTAAATGAAAGGTTGTTTAATTGATTTATATAAATGATAATGATTATGATATTAAGGATGATATTATTTCTATATAGCCCCTAATTCATTAAAACAATGTCTCTATTCCGTTCAGAGCAATTGTTGAGAACACTTGTAGATTTTAAAACTGTAACCATGATCCAACATACATGTATTACATGCTAAAACAAGTGTTTTTCTCACATCATTCTAACAAGAATAAGGCTGTAACTAGTCTACCGCACATGGGTAGAGAGAGACAGATCTAGACTGAATGCTCTGTCTATGTGTATTAGCACAGCGTGAAGATCCAAACCCATGAAAAACCTCCAAAATGCAGTACTCCTCCCTAATTGTGATAGTTTTTGTCCTTTGTTTCTCGATTAGACCTACTGTCCATGATGGCCCTTGCAAGATTGAAATTAAAGGGGGACGTCACCCCGTGGTGAGCACGCTGAAGGCTGATGGGGATCAGTATGTGCCTAATGACACTTCTATCAATGTAAGCTAAGATTGCAGGTTGACTGTGGGCCATGTGTGCAAGAGTTGGAATTAATTTGAGTATCAATCAATTTAAACTACTGCAACAAAATTTGAATGGGTAAAACTTCAGATGAGATTGCATTAATAAACTGTTCACCCTGTGGTTTAGCAATGAAAGGAAGAGTGGCACATTTCTTGTTAACTTACATTTCATGACTTGGTGCTAGTTAGGTAGTGGCATGTATCTTTTCTTTTTGTATGCATATCAACAAATAAAACATTGTTTTTTGTTTAAACCGTGATCAAATGAACATTTTTTTAAATCTGTGGATGGAATACATTGTAAAGTGTAATCATCAATGATCTGAATGTCTAACAAGTCACCTCATTTGTATATTTGGCATCTGCCTGACTTTAGTACCTGTATTTCTAAATTTTCTCCTTGTTGCTTGGGTTCGAAATCAAGACTTCTGTCAGAACATTATTTGATTATTGAGTCTAGTTGCTTGGAGACATTTTTGACTAATCAACAATTATACTTCTATAAAATAAACCATGACAGGTGGATGGGTTAAACTGTATGATCATCACTGGTCCTAACATGGGAGGAAAGAGCTCTTACATCAAACAGGTGGCTCTGATCACAATCATGGCTCAGCTTGGTTGCTATATTCCTGCTGAGAGCGCATCCATAGGAGCTGTAGATGCCATCTTTACCAGGTAACCACCCGGTACACTGCTTGGTGGAACTCTGACATTTAAGTGTACAAATCACCGAAGAGTAATAGTTCAGCAAAGCTATAATATATTCAGAATATGAGCTCCTTACATAACTTCTGTAAAGACAGTTTGAATACACTCTCAATTAATATAACATGACTTGTGAGTAGACTACTCGATGCACCGTATGTGCATGCTTAAAATTCATGGTACACCTTAAAAGCAATGTGTACATTTTGCCATTTACTCTTTAGACATGAAATTTGGTTTGGATGTTTTTGAATTATGCCATAACAATATCCCATTTGAAAGTGTTTGGTCATCATAAGTTCTGTAGTATTTAAGTGAAACATAAAGAGCCAGTTATTTGGCGACTCGCCTGAAATCCCATTCAAAATTTTAAGCGATTATTTCACAAAAATCTGTGACCACTACATTTATTTTGAGGGTAGTTTCTTCTATGTAAAATACTATATTTTTTGTCCTGCAAAAGGGAAAGATAACTTTTAAATGCAACTCTAACTTGACCTTTACCCTCAACCCTCTCTCCATCTCACCATGACCTAGGATGGGAGCTTCTGATGACATCTTCAGGAATCGCAGCACCTTCATGTCTGAGCTCCTGGAGGCGTCGGACATCATGGCCAAGGCCACCTGTCGCAGCCTGGTCATCATGGATGAACTTGGGAGGGGCACCAGCACGCACGACGGCGTAGCTATCGCCTTTGCAACGGCCAGGCATCTCATTGAAGAGGTGAGGCGCAGGATCATCTTTGATGCTCATGATGATTTTGAATAGTTACAAAAAATGATTATTGAACTGATTAGTAAATAATGGCAATGGTGGTGGTGGTGGTATCTGGAGTTATAGTTGCGACAATGTATAGATATTGTAAAAAAACATTTATATGAACATTGAAATTATTGTTTTAAATAACCATGATATCGCAATTCATTCTCATTGTGAGAATGGAATTTCAACCATAAAATCATTTTTTAATCAATGTAAATACTATTCGTGATAGAAATTATAGAAATCATGGGATCCACAGTCCGGTGACGTATCCACTAGATCTGACCTTTACACAAGTCTCAAATAATTTTCATTTTTACAAAAGCTCAACTTTCTCTTGAAATTATTAAAGATAAAGACCAGTTATGGTCATTTGATTGCATTGTAAAAGAAACGTTGTGAAATCGATCAAAAAAGGTTGATCATCTAGCATATATTTGGCCCAGTCTTGATAAAGTTACAAGCACTGTACACAGAAAGATGTATATGGGACTACCCCCACACGTGCGCGACACGTGCGTTATATCTATCAGGTCCAAATATAGATATAATAATTTACCAAATATATCAATTAGTAGGCGGTTTCTCGGCAAAATATGTATGATCACGTATTAGTCAAAACATATTCTTTCACATGATTGGTAATAAGAGCTTCCATTTCATTTTTTGAGAGGGGGGCGTTTCCAAAACTGGTCTTTACCTTTCACATAAAATAAAATAAAATAAAATAAGTTGCCCTTGTGACACTTTTAATTAGCATTGGTTTTCTACTTTCCTTTTATGTAATTATTGCTGTTATGCCATTCTCTTAATGAGCAAAGCCATAGTTTTGTTGAAGCCATAGTGCCATACATGCCCGTTTTGTCTAGACCACTTTCTAAACACTTTTCTGTGTTCTTGGGTGGTATCCATGTGTTATGTATGTTAATGTCGTAACAACTTGAAATTGTGCTGACTACACACTTGTAGCTTGCTAAGGTCTCTTTTATCCTCCTCCTCTTCTTTTTCTTCTTTCTCTTCTTCTCTTCTTTCTTGTTCTTCTTCCCCTTCCTCTTCTTGTTCTTGTTTTTCTTTTTCTTCTTGTTCAATCTTCTTCTCTTTTCTTTCCTTTATTTATTTATTTATTTATTCTCCACTCATGGGATGGATTGCCCTTGTCAGCTATAAGCTGTTTTTCAAAGGGGACCAAATCCAATCTCTCTGTCTGTCTCCGTCTATTTCTTTTCTCTCTCTCTCTGTCTCTCTCTCTCTCCTCTCTTCCCTCTCTCTCTCTTCCTCTAGAACACTCCTAGAGCTGTATGGTAATGATAGCTCCAGAGAAGACCTTTCGTATTGGAGATCCTTCATCATGGAGACCACAAGAACATAAATAATTCACAATAAATGAAATACATTTATTAATAATCTCATATTTATTGATTGGCCTATTCTGTAATACACTTAAGTTTCTATATTATGCTAAAACCAAATTTAATATCTCCTTTTCTTGAGCAGGTCAAGTGCTTGACCCTATTTGTGACCCACTACCCACCTCTCGCTGAGCTGAGTGACCACTATCCTACTCAAGTTGGCAACTTCCACATGTCTTTTCTATTGCATGATGCAGAGGGTATGTTGTAACATGTTTTTTAATATTTCATAGCATCTACTTATTGACACATTGTCTGTTTAGAGTTTGAATGGCATTAACTTGTATACTTTAATATATACAAATATCAACTGCTGTGAGGGGGGACAGTTAAAAATATTACCAGAGGTGATCTCCAAAAGTTTTGGCACATAGTACAATACAGTATTGAAATCTTTGAGGAGCTATAGTTTTAACCATGACCCAAGAAGACCCCAGAAGAAGAAGACAACGTGCAGACAACATTATGTGAACATTGATCTGTAAATGAGAAACTTTGGGGGTTTAAAATCTCAACATTATCTCAACACTACTTATCGAAAAGTAAGAATTTGTTTAGCATTATAGGCCAGGGCCCTGTCTTACAAAGAGTCAATGTTAATCGCAACTTATTTGCAATTTATATCAATAGCAACTATGTACATAAGAGATAGGACACGGTAAACTTGGGATTGAAAAAAAGACTTTCGATTAATTTCAATTGCAAGTCTTTGTAAGACAGGGCCCTGATATACACATTCTGGGATTCCAAATCTCAAATTTTTCTCAGCTTGGGAGCTCTTGGCAAACTCGCTGATTATGCAGTGACATATTTTTTTTTCCCCACTTGAAACAGATGAGAATGCTGTAGAGAAACTGACCTTTCTCTATCAGCTTGTCGACGGTGTGGCAGGCAGAAGCTACGGACTCAACGTGGCTAGGCTTGCGGACATACCAGACGCAATCTTGGAAAAGGCATCGAGCAAGTCACATGACCTTGAAAAATCTGTGACTGTGATGAGGTGAGATTATGGGAGGTTTTAGAGTGATGTGTCACAAGAATTAGTTCACTGTGAATTCCCTTTCGGATTAATATCTTGGGGAAGGATAATATTGGGACTGGGCTTTGAATCAAGAAAAAAAATTTCCACCAAAAACATTCACTTCCATTCTAAATGAAAGCTGCTTCAAATGTTTACTTGAAGTATAGATTACTATCTTGGATTCTTGGCGAAGGACTTTATCGAGACCGGGTTTGGGGTTAAGAATAGTTTTTCCTTTAAAGAACCGTTCACTTCCGTCCTCTCATGAAAATTGCTTCAAATGCTGCATTAGGCAAAAAGTAAAATGTTATAAGGGGTGTGTACTTTAAATACATGTGTATGTAAGAAGACAAGTTAGTTTGTGGGGGCCGGTGGGCCTTTATCCTGTGAAGCATTTACTTTTCTTCTCCCCTTTTGCCATTTGTGTACACATACAGTAACAAATTTAATTATTCATACCTCTTGTAAATTGATGTTTCTTGTGTTTTTCGTAACTCAAGGATGAAAGGTGGACTGGTTAAATTAGAGCCTTTTGTTGAAATACCTTTTAATAGATTTAAGCTTTAATATGAATATAAATCAGGACAAATCATTTTTCCACAAAATTTGCTAATGGTTTGAATAATTTACTGAGTTGTTAACTGTTAATGGCTTTGATCGAAACATATCTGCTAGAAAAAGGATCCATGTGTAAGTTTTTTCCCAAAATTTTGGTAAGTGTTAATTTGTGGACATCCTATTGCAATGTATGATGACATGAAAGCATGTTTTGTGGATTATCCATGAACTTACACTTATGATGGTTTTTGAGAAACTGTCCCCTGAAGGGCGTTAACTCACTGCTGCGACTGGAATGATAAATTACCAATTTTGTTTTTCTTTTATGTAAAACATCTATTTCTGAGTAGGGGATATCTTTATTTGAAATGCTCCTCACATGAATTTCCATCCTTTGTTTTGTTTCACCACCAGGTCTGCCAAAGAAGATTTCACAAACCTGTGGAGGAAACTGTCATCCGATACTGCTGGACCATGTAATGTTAAACAGGTTTTGGCCTTGCTCAATTAAATCTGATTTATGGAGGGACAATAAACAAATTTATGGATGTTTCTTTCCTTTGGATCTAGAGACGAGTTATTCCCTTAACCTGTTCTTCATGAATGAACTACAGTACTCGGAATCCAATTTGCTACATTACTTGTTGCTATGTTGGACAAGCCTTGGGCAAGCTTTCAGGTTGTCATGAACAACATTTCTTCAAAATCGGTTTATTGCATGCTGAGACAAGTTCCAAATGGTTACAGAGTACTCTTATATGTGACAGTCAAGGGCTACATCCCAGTTGTATTTTACAGATGCATATAATGTAGTACAGTACTTTTTACAGTACTGTGTTTTAACCCTTTGCCGATGAGAACTGGGTGGCTACTATAATTAAACTTATGGGAATAAATGAATTCAATAGTCAATGGGTTAATTAAGCGAGGCATAAATATCATTTGCGTGCGATCTACTTTGTCATTACAAAACGGGAAATGAAAAGAAGGAAAATGATAACCGGTTCCTTATCCCACAAACGAATGTGTTTTATCATGTTCATAGTGATGTTAGCAAAAGTGTGAGTCATTTTCAGTGACAGACCAACTTGAAATTGAAATAATCAGTATTCAGTATACATATAACACAGATCTATTTACACTCATAGAATATGTGTTCACATTGTATAAAAGTAAACAGAAGCAAGGGTGTGAACATGTCAATCAAGTACTAATATATTATGAATGAACAGTCAGTATATGAACTCAAATATAACATTGAGTGCCTTTAAATCATGGTATAAAACTACATACAACCTGGGGGGTGTTTCATAAAGAGTTTGTAAAGTTACGCATGACTTTACGAACGACTTGTATATGAAGTGCAAGATAGGATGCCCAAAGTTTTTTTCTGATATTTGCAATAACCTCAATTCAATTATGGCAAAAAATATACTTTGCATTAAAAATGGTTGTTATAATAAGAATGTTAATCTACATCTGCACAGTTCAACTTAATAAATAATAATCAATAATGATTGAGCATCCCATTTTGCTTTTCAAGTACAAGTCGTTCGTAAAGTCATGCGTAACTTTACGAACAGCTTTATGAAACACCCCCCCGGTTTGATAACCGGTAGATCATTGGCTGTACTGGAGATGCAGGTCATTTTGGTTTACTGGTAGGTTATGGTATTATAGGAGACCTAAAGCCTGTCAAATTCTTTTTGGAGAAATGCGCATCCCAAACTTACACAATTTTTACAATTTGGGCATAATTGTTAACTGTTTAATGTTATGCTTAAAAAAAACAATACTAAAGGCAACAATCAAAATTTGGTAACATTACTTTCAATTAAGATTGAAAAAGGAGTCATACTTCAGGAAATTTATGTGTATGACAGCAGCTATGACATTAGTTACTTGTACATTGTGAATTGTAGGCATTAATGTAAATACTGCTATACCTGAAGACTTGAAATTATACCAAATTTAGTGATGACATTGTTGTAACAAGAGCAATCATTTATCTTCAACAAACAGTTATAGTATTGCACATTTTCAAGATTTCCCTGGACTCTATTTTTCTAGTAAAGAACAGAATCCATTTACAAGATTTGTTTAATGTACAATTAATACCTACATGTGTTATCAAAAGATTCATCTAAGTTCAAAACTGTATTCATCATCTTCAACAAAATTCAAACCATTAAATTAACTAGTTTTATTCCACATAAAGTGGCCATAGGCTATCAGCATGAGATGGACATGTACAATGTAGGCTTATGGTAAATTTTCATATAAAGTCTTTCAAGGTTTTACCAATTTTGATAATTCAACCCTCCCTGTTTTTTAAACTTTCCCCTAATATTTTGTTTCTTATATCAATTGTTGTGATCACTTATTCAGCTCAGTCATGCACATGAATACCCAAGTAATATCTTAATGTCTCTGCATTTGTAGTACATGTATTTTTAATTCTCTTATGAGAAGTAAATGGGGAGGGGGGGGGAACACAAAAATGCATTGAGTCACCTCCCCACCCCCCCCCCCCCCCCCCCGCCCCTCCCCAATCTCTACTTTAAAATTGGCATTGTTACAATTAATACAACACAAATGTACTTTTGCATTATAGCAAAAATTATCGTTGTTTAACCAACATTTACCCTACCGGAGCGCCCCCATTGGCCTGTGGCAAGACAGGATAACCAGCTGGGTCATTCTAATATAAGGGTGCGTTCAAGCAATTTTTGAAGCTAGAATCACAAACATAAATCACAAATCAAAACGCCGTTGAAAAGTATGTTTACTGCGGGAGATCGAGCATTCAAGTGATTTTTCATCAACGCTGATTCTCGCTCATTTCAAGCCCAGCCACTGTTCATCACACTGTGCAGTTTGACCCAGGAAGTAGGTCAACTTCGCCGCGTGCTTTCTGCCTGTGTTTACGGTCGACTTTCGGTCAAACCGGAACAGGCCACGATAATGAGGTCATAAAATCATGATTGAGATCTCTATTCGTTCAAGTGAACTGTGATGATACAAAACGCTTTTTTCACCGTTTCATGTTAGTGTTTTTAAACACGTTTTTTTTTACGACCGACGAAAAATTGCTTGAACGCAACCATGTTTTAAACTAAACGTCTTTGAAACCGTGATTCTAGGTTTAAAAAGTGTTGATTGAACGCACCCTAATTGTCCTTAGAGGTACCAAGCCTGTAAACCTGTATTGTGCTGGATACCCTCCGAGAGAAGAATCGCTGGCAATTTCCTAATGCAGTTTACAAATTTCATTGGATTACAAATGAACATTTCTTAGATTGAGAAATACGCCTCAAGCCCTTTATCAAAATGGAATTTGATGGAATGCATAATTGTGTATTCCATTTACTGCAAACACCTGATACTGAGAAGTGCCAGTTTATGCATTGTACAATTCATGAGATGAGATGTATGCAATTAAATTAAATCATGGTGTTATAAAGAATACTGTTGATTGCCTGCAGGAAGGCTTTTACTGCCATTTGAAATACATATTCATGTATGTATTAAACTGTTCAGGCCTTCTTTTTGACAGGAGACAAATTACTGATTCAGATTAAGTTTATGAGGTGTCATGGCAGGTACAATCTGATGGGACTGGATTTTTATAGTTATAGCCATATAAATTATAATGACATATTAAACTATGTACAAGCTGTCAAAAATTTGCCAGTTTCAGTACACACCATATGGACAAATGTGTAAAATACTATTGACCAAGCAATATGATTTGTTTTTTTAGAATTTTCTGTTTATCCTATTGTCATATCAGATTATGCAAATGCCCTTGAGAATTTGGTCACTAGTTCCATGACCAACACTTTGGCAACTGGTAACCTGTATAAACATGTGCTTAGAGAAAGTACAATGGCACAAAGGAACATTATATTGAGGGGTCAGTGACACAAAGACGTAACTCCATTTTGGCCATTTTGAGAAAAAGTGCATGGTTTATGTGTCACTGAGCACTTACGGAGTTAAGTCTATGTTTCACTAGCAATTTACTTCAATGGGGTGTTGGGTGGAGTTAAGTGTTTGTGTTTCCTGGAAAGCACACATGTTTTTGAACATTTTGATATCAAATACTCATTTGGGCAAAAAAATGGTCTTTGTGTTACTGAACCTTTGATATGCTGTACATGTATGAATTACATATAGCTTGATGTGATGCAGTCAGTAGGTTTCTAGAGCTGTTCATTTTGCATCTAAATGAAGTAAAAGCTTCCTTCCAATACACCTACCACCTTGCCTGACCTTGCATCCTTTGAGATGCGTTAATACCAGTGTACGGAATGAAAGATATTGTACAAGATGTTGAAATATCTAGGACTCTAATACTGTTTTCACACTGGCAAAATGTTGCTTAACCCGTACTATAGGTGGGATTAAGGGGGTGTCTTAGCCCCACCTATAGTCCGGGGTTAAGCCTATTCCACTTTCTGTTCAGACTCGTATTTACCAAAGTGGGCTAGCCCCACCTATAGTACGGGGTTAACTAACCCTGCAAAATAGCAGGGCTAACCCCGCAATTGTGGTGCTTACTCCTGCTAACCCTGCAATTGCGGTGCCCACTGTCCAATCATAACATTCATGATATCCGGGGCTAACGAATTGCAGTGAGAACAGCGTGAATTTTCTTATTCCGGAATAGGCGCTAGTATGGGACTAAAAACAGCGTGTGTGAAAAGCCAAAAAAAATAGTCCGGGGTTAAGGATAGTACGGGGCTAAGCAAAGTACGGGGTTTAGCAAAACCAGTGTGAAAAGAGTTTAAATGGACTTCAATCAATTTGTTGCTGAGAAAACAAAGTATATGGATTTTCTTTACATTAAGTCTTTTGGAAGAAGAAAACCTACATTTTCTCAAGTTCGTCCATTTTCTGTAAATCAGTTTCCAGCTGTCCAAACATGCCATATAGTTTTCTAGAACATGAAACCAAAAATGCTGAGGTTCAAGAAAGTAGATCACGTTGCTCTCGATGTTTAGAGCTTCACTCAAAGTAAACTGAAACGATTTTTTTCTTTCTAAAAGCCTTTGAATAAATTAAAGAGTGACATTTCTAGTCCTGCATGATGGTTAGGATAATGATTGAGATTTTTTCTGAGGTAAAATGAAGATTGAAATCCCAGTGGTATAGATTGCATCACACATTTTGACCCAGAAAAGTAGGCAATTTATGAAAATGAGATAAAAAATTTGAATTCTACGAGACAAAATTATCTTCCATTTCTTGAGTGCGTGTTTATAAGTTGTATTATGAAACTTTTATAAACAGGTCATTAAGCAATAGTTCACTGCACTTAAAGATAATACTTAATCTTTGATGTTTGCTTAGTCTATTTTCATATCCCTACATATCGTTGCCTCCTGATTATGGACGCATAATTGCTGCCTCTCTGTGAATGTAGACAGAGCTGATGATTCTAAGCAAAATATTTCAATATCTTAATGCATAGACATTACTATTTTGTGTAGAGAAGCAGTGTTTTGTGTAATTGATCCATGAGAATACTTGAAATAAATTATATGCCCAATGGATATAGATTTAAAAAAGGGATATAAAAACTACAAAGTGGATGCTGCATTGAATATTTCAGACATTCTTTGTCAGTTTTGTGGTGCCAAGGTCTTTTTAAAACTTTATTTTTTCTTTTGTAATACTTTATTGTACTATTCCAAGTTTACGTTCTGGTAATTACATTAATTAATTTTCCAGTCAGATAGTAGTGTTTGACATAGATTTTTTTCTTTTTTTAATTCTTGAGAATCATCGTAACTTTTGTTTGTTATAGATTGTTGACCTTTGACCTGCGTACATGCTGATGAAGCCGTAATTATGAAGCATCTGCCACCCTCACGTTCTGTGAGGAAAAGAGGAAGGGGTAAAGTACATTTTTCTATCTATCGGTTAAACAAATATTGTCAAAACAATAATTAACACTATCACAGATAGCGTATGGTTGAGTATGGTCACGGTCAAGTGAGCTACAGTCCTGCGGCATTCAGTGATTTTTTTCTCTTGATTGTCTGGATTATTCATATTAATATTTGATATATTAAGATATTACTGGGTGGTACTCCGCATCCATTGTAGGCCAGTATGTACAAAGGTCATGCATATACATATTGACCCTTATATTCAGGTGTTATAGGCTATTGGCATAAATGGCCTTTCTGGGCAGGTTTTCTTTTCATTATTGAAGCTAGTGAAGCAAGTTTAACTACTCATTTCATGAAATTTGCTTTCCAGTAATACTATTGTTTGTGAAAGGCTAAATTTAATTAAAGAGTAATACCTTTGCCAACATTGCATGTATAATCAGATTTTTACATGGCATCATAAATATCTTATTTGATGGCCGCAATGCATTATGATTCTTCAATAAGAGTGGGTTAGAAACTGTTGGTACAATGTATTACTTTCTTAACATCATGTATCATTGATGATCAATCTAAGTCCATTTTTGTTCTCTATCTCTCTCTCTCTCTTTCTCTCACATACTAAAATTCTTGTTCAGCACCTTCTCTTTCTGTTTCTTTTTTACACCTCTTCTCTTTAGTTAAAAGTTTTTAACTTATTTCTCACAAACATTTTTCTCAGTTGCTCAACATCTCACTCTAGATGTTTCTCTTTTACTATGATTTTCTCTGTCTCTCCTTTCCTTCTCTATCCCCATCTCTCTCTCTCCTCTTTCTCTTTCTCTATCTATTCATTGCATCCCTCCATATTATGTGTACCCCATCTATCTAATCAGATTTACATCAGTTGCCTTTGTTTCATCAAAACTGAAACTATATTTGCCAAATTGTATTCATCTGTTTTGCTTGGCATCATGTATCATTGAATTACTTTAAACAAGACGAAAAAAGTACTATTTTTTAATAAAATGCAGCATTTTTTGGCTACAAATTTACAAAGATCTTTTGTTTCTTTTTGTAGAGTCATCTATCTGTATCCACTGAATAAATATCTCTTAGACATGCTTCTCTATACTTTGAACAAAGAAAATACAATTTAGGTCATGTATTGAATTCTTTTTAAATTGTGATTAATGAACTGAATAACTAAATAAAAAATGAGTTTCAGTTTATTGTTTTAGATATATGGAGGGGTGTAAAATAAATACAGAACACTTCAGTCATGGTGTATTTATTTTCAACATATTTATTCGATAAGCTTTTTTATTCAAAAAAATTAAATGATTTTTTTTTTTGTAGGAGCAAGTTTTTGTCACATATGACAAAAAGCTACCAATAACTGTGTTTGATTATAAATGAAATATAATAAATGCTGTTAAATACTGGTATACAATGTATAACATGCATGCAGCATTGTAACTTCATACAACATACATATTTACAAACACAGGCAATTGCACAGTATAATTCTATAGGGGGGAGGGGGGGGGGGAGGACACATCTTACTTTTGTTTAATTCACTTCACATCTTTCATTAATGTAGTATATATTCAAGAACATACACGTATGAGTAGCATTTTCACATCATTTTAGTTTCATATAAACTTTCTTTATGGTAGAAAATCAATCATATTTTATCACGTACCGAATGCTTCCCACCTCGGATCCCACACAATCAATCTAGACAATATGAAATATCATTTTCCCAGAAACTCTCTCCGAGCCAAAATGTTATTTGTAGTTATTACATCCATTTGTGGATTCTCAAAATATGACAAAAATCAAAACAATTATGGCATGTCTTCACATTGGACTTCAACTTGGAGTAAGTGGAGAATGAAACGGTTGATTGATTTACTCAATTTGCAAGCATGTATTGTTGCTATATTGAACAAGCCTCTGGCAACAATGTCTATTGCCTGGTCTAACCTTTACAACATGATATATTGTATTTTTTGACATATATTTGTGGATTCTCACAAACAACAAAATATATAAAAATGGCATATCTTCATATTGGACCTCCTCTTAGAGTAAATGGGAATAAATGGTTCATTGATTTAGTCTCAATTTGCAAGCAAGAATTGTCGCTATATTGAACAAGCCTCTGGCAATGATGTCTATCGCCTGGTCTAACCTTTACAACAGGAATAGGCTACCGGTACACATTATGGTACATCTTGGACAATGACATTGGTTGGCCTGTATTTCGATCTTTCTATTCACTTGTTATTAATTGGTAGCTATTGAGTTTAAAATGAAAATAATAAAAATGAAGGAAATTTAAAAACCCTTGAGTTTTATACACTTGGTTTCGTTTTCAAATTATGGAAACAGACAATTTGCGGGGGGGGGGGGGGGGGGGGAGGGGGTAAATACACTAATCCCTGCTTGATTGTATACTGCCATTACAACAACACACACAATTTTTTTTTTTTTTTTTTCTTGCTCCCTTGGTTTTGGGGAATCGTGTATCACAAGAGCTCCAGTATGTCATGTACAACACGTACATCATTATCCTCATTATCATTACAAATGACCTTTTATCAATCTATAATTTGGCATGAGCAATTATTGTGCTGGTTAAAATTTTCAATTTTTATATTGTTACAATGTGGTTATACATGTACCCTTAAGTGGTAAAGTCGTGATTTTCTACAATAATGCAGTTTGTGACGGATCCGGACAAGTCTTTTCAGAACCACTACATTTCGCTATCAATTACCTAAGCTAGTTATTCCCTTTATCCCTTTAAACACACTGCCATCAACCCCCCCCCCCCCCCCCCCCCCTAGGAATGCTGATTGTCTGATTTCCCCCGCATACACATGCAATTATTGTAATGGTCAACAAAGCGTAATGTAAACCGCCAGTCAAGATCAAATAACCCCCTTGTATACAGAACAGACTAACTGCGTAGATGCTCTAATCCTGCGCTGACTGACTAAAGGCTTTCGCTGCGCTTCCTCGGCCACGGTGACGGGACGGTTTGTTTAAAAAGAACAAGAACTTGAGGTTTGCGTGGACATGACAGATGAAATGGCGTTGAAGTGACAACTTTATCCGGGGCGGCCTATGCTTGCTGTCAGAAAAAAAAATCTCTCTTTCTCTCTTGAGTTGTGATGTTATTTGAAGGATTTGTCCAAACAAAGTAGCTGGATGAAATTTCAGTGGACGCATCTACCCTTCTCGAATTACGACTGTCCTGCCTGCATAGCATTGTATCACTTAGTCATAGCTATTTCAAGCAATCTCTGTGGTTGCACTTTTACATTATCTACTGTCACGTATGGCTGTGGATAAAACATTGGATTTTTTTAAAACCTTCATTTCTTATGAAATCCATTAACTGAGGAAATACAATGTGCCTCAATACAGATAATAGTATGATGGGGGATTGGGTGTCCGCACACTTAACAAACATAAAGACTTTTCTTTTACCTTTGGATTTAAGAGAAAATATTCAATTCATCATGTCTATTGAATGGTACAATCCTTTACCTAAACTCAAGATATCTCAAATAAACCCACAAAAGGAGACTCTAATAAATTTCAAAGAAAATATTTAGAAAATTGATCGTACATTTTATTTATAACTCGTAAAGAGCTAAGTGGTTTCAAATTTTGTGTTACATTAAGTAATACAACATCTTGCTATGTACATTTTAGGTAGTAACTGTATCATCTCTCTTCAATAAATATTGCACAGTAATATCAACCAACTCTACGATACATGTATCACTATGAACATGACTGACAAAGAAAGCAGACAAAATATACAGTTCCTCAGGTAGACAAAAGAACACCCCTTTACTGCTATTATGTAAACATGTGTAGAACAGGTGTCACATGCATGTTCACAAGTTTACATAATAGCAGTGAAGGGATGTTCCTTTGTCTACCTGAGGAACTGTATATTTTGTCCGCTTTCTTTGTCAGTCATGTTCATAGTGTATATATAAAAAATATATTTTTTGTTTTACATACAATATTTTACATACCGGTAATATGAATTTCTATAGCACTAACATGCACAATAAGTCAAAGTTCTGCACACAACAAAGTGTTTACAGATCAAAACTGAGAATGCATCTCAATGGTTGCCCTAGAGACAATTGATAAACCTTACCCTAACGCTAAAACTAACCCTAAACCTAACCCTAACCCTAATCTACATATAACCCAAATTACAACCCATAGTCCCATACCTAAAACTAATCCTAAACCTAAACTTAACCCTAATGCTAACCCTAAAACCAACCATAACCCTAAACCTAACCTTAACCCTAATCCTAACCCTATACCTAAATCCAAACCTAATCCATAACCCAAATTACAACCCATAGTCCAAAATCTAAAACTTACCCTAAACCTAATCCTAACCCTAAACCTATCCTTAAACCTATCCCTAAACCTAAATCTAACCCTAACCTAAAACTAACCCTAGGCCTAACCCTAAACCTAATCTAAAACACAGAGTCCCAAACATGTACCTAACCCAAACCCTACATATCCCAACTGTCAAATAGCAACCCTAACCCTAAACCTAAACTAAACCTAACCCTAAACCTAATCTAAAACACAAATTTCAACCCATAGTCTTACATGTAAAATGTACCAAACCCCACCCCTACATCCTAACTATGACCAAATATCAACCCTAACCCTACATCTTTGACAAAATAAAGACAGACAATTGTCACTGGAGCACCTAGCTGTTGCATAACCATCACATTTGCAACACTACAGAATGAATGTCTTTCATGCTGTACAGTCCATTTCCTCTAAGATGCAGAACTGGAACTTTCAGGGTCATCATACAATCCCTGCCGCACTCCGTCAGCCAAGATATCAGGGATACCCCCCTCTGGAGGCGTCGCGTTTAGAAATGGATCACTTTCGAAAACCATGACGGGCTGGTGACTGCAAAAAGAGACAATACAAAACTTTAGGAAACCATTCAAGTTCACCCATGTCACCTATAGCTTAGCTCAAATGTCACATTACTGTGCTGTAGACGTACGAGATGAGTGGTTCATACACTTGGCTGGAGGTTGTGGGTCTAACCCCCCGCACTATATCGAGGGGTCAGTGACACAAAGACGTAACTCCATTTTGGCCATTTTGAGACTGAAAAAGTGGTGTCACTGAGCACTTGGGCCTTAGGGAGTTTAGTCTATGTTTCACTAGCCATTGACTTCAATGGGGTGTTGGGTGGAGTTAAGTCTTTCTGTTTCCTAGCTGGAAAGCCCACATTTTTCTGAACATTTTGATATCAAATTTATATTTTGGCAAAATGTGGAGTTACAATGTACGTCTTTGTGTCACTGAACCCTCAATATGTTCTCAAGCAAGGCATCTTAGCTACATGTGTTAAATGGGTACCCACAGTAGGATGAGAAATGTAATGTGGTTGGAATGGGAAATGCACACTTGTAAAATGGCACTTGCCTGAAGTACTCCCCCAGGGAGCAGAGTGTGTGCATTTGTGGAATAGCAATTGAAACCAATGACCAGGGTAATAATAACAATGTAGAGCACTAGCTTGAAGAGAAATGTAATATCAAGTGCTAGATGCAAATTACCATTATTATGACATTATTTTCAATCAATAATAAAACTGCATAGAGGATCTTTAAAAATGTATTTGAGCTTTTGCTAAAACTGACCATTTAAACCAAAGAACAGTTGCTAGCAAAGGACCTTTCCTTTTCTTCAAATGTTAGCAGCATGATAATAACAAGGCCTGTAATTTTTTTAATTTTGTTTTGCCTGTAACTCAATTTGATCCCATTTTTATAGGCTATATCGATTTTAAAGTAGGCAGATTTTTTAACATACATTACATGTAAAGAACTGTTGCGACATTTGCATTACTTTACACAGGAATTAAAACTTTTTTTTTCACTGGCACAAAATCAAACTATCAGAACTGTAGAATACATACAAGTTCACATATATATCCATACATAGTGAAAACATAGTAAAAAAACAACCTGGGTTTCTTTTATGAATAGATGTAGATTGTATCTGCAAGGTTAATGAGAACATTTTCTTACATAAAAAGTAAATTTTCAACATATTTCAATATGTTGAATTTACAAGTACCGGTACAAAAATAAAAAATTATGTTCACACAAAGACAAACAAATGACAATATTTACAGTATGCATGATGTAAGGGTGATTGGGTAGCTCAAAATTCAAAACTTATTTGACTTATTAAAGGTCAATGATTTATATCAATATTCTTGCAGGCAGACATGTCTTTAATAGCCAGAGTACACTCCGGTTATCACAAGAACCTCTCGGGTTGACTCTGCCCGAGAAACATTGTGATACACCCCATTTTCTTACAATATGAATTGTTTTGACGTTGATCATACTCTACCAATACACCATGTCATATATTCTCAAGATAAATGTTCACTAACTTCTGCATATGCACAAAGCAGTATATGGAATTTTGAATTGGCAGTTTGTCTGTGGATTGAGACGTAGTTGAGGATAACTCTCCCGTTTGTTGTGTACAAAAATATCATTTATTTTTCTTTTCTTTTAAATGCCTTCCCCCTTGTGGGATAACTCAAACTGTATGGTTAACATATTATTATAGAGTCCCTCTATACAGAATAGACCCTTCTGAGTCATAATGTTTTGAAGAATTGACATTTTAGTCAGTATGTGTGATGGAGCAAAGGGGAGAGTTGTCTGCCACTACGGTACATCACAGATACATTTTGAAGAACCAATACCGATAATGGTTACAACTTTTTCAAATTCATAACTTTCTCATTTTTTGTCTGATTTGATTCAAACTTTCACCAGTCTACTTCTCTGATGTTTATGCTTTCTTCTAGAGTTGTTTGCTATATAGGTTGGATTTGCCTACAATGATGAAATTGTAATATACACGTAATCATGACCATTTCATACCTCTCCATCAGAAAGTAATTAATAGAGGAGCAGGAAATCCAAACAGAATTTTGATTTATTTCCTGACATAAATATTTAATCATTGTAATAAAGCATTCATAGAGCAGCAGAATAATAAAATAAGACTTTGATTTACATGAACATGTATTTCCACACTTGCAATCATTGTTTTAACGAAGCATATTGTATCTCATATTTACATCAGAACAAACATATCCCTGTAGTTAGGAAATAAAATGAAAGTAATTCTATTATACACCTGTAGCATTGAGTCCCATCATCCATCGCTTCTTAATTAGACTCAACGTTTATGAATAAAACTTTTATTGCAGTTCAGATTTACAACTTTTAATAAATATGGGGGGTAGTAAAAGTGCTCTATTTATAAACAGATAGCTTGTAAATCAGAGTAATGGCTTACTTGAGGGGCAATGAAGAGTATTCCACTTCAAGTCAATACAAGTATGGCTTGTTTATCAATGAAAGAGTGATGTTTTCTAATACTTCCTGCCTTCCATCATCACTTTTCATCGATGATGCACGACAAAAGCATCACCAAAAATGAGGATGGTACAAAAAGCATAAAATAAGGATGACAAATTAATCACAACTTGGTCTACCTACGGTGAGTTATGGTTATGGTTTATATGTGGTGCCAAAAGCGGTGATTCGTACGCAGCACGTAGTGGATCTTAATGAAAGAATACCATGTCGTAAATAAAGCACACCCTTGACATGTGTTTATGGAGGAGATGAAGATGGGTGAGAAACTCAGCTCAAGAACAAAGCAGTATGGATGAGAACATAAAGAGAGAGAGAGAGAGATTGGCAAGAGAGAGAGAGAGATGGGCAAGAGAGAGAGAGAGCAAGCAAGAGAGAGAGAGAGCAAGCAAGAGAGGGAGAGAGGTGAAACAGCGCAGCTCCCTCACTGTATAGAAATGCAAACACATATCAATCAATGCATGCAATCTTTGTTTCTCACTTGCTCCATCCCCTCAACATTAGAAAATCACATCAGATATATTTTGGAACAGACAAAAGGAAAATTCCTCTATTTTTTTCTTCATAGAAATTAAATCAAATACGATAAGAACAAATCATTTAAAATCACACTGAATATTCTAACACTTAACCCTGAATTTCTGGGTGAATACTTTACAACTATTTCTTGTACATGTAATAGCAACCATGACACAGAAAATGCTTCTGTTTTTAATTAAAATGAATAGTTTGGAGACTCTTTGAAGGTAGTCTGTCCATTTTGCAGGCTGAAAATACAAAATTATGTAAATCCTATGGTAAACAAGAGATAATACCAACTAAAAACTCCTCTTTAAAGATTAGAACTGGTAATGTGGAATTATATCGACCATTAAGAACTTTCAAAATGCTTGCAAAAAATAGGCCTAGAAGGCAGTCTGATTTTCAGACCCTTGTACCGCATCTAGTCGTACATTTTGTGCTGGGTTAAGACAAATGAAAATGTCCTAGTTGAGTGGTTCAAGTTGAGTGGTTCAATCCCCGGCATAACGTCCTTCGGCAAGGCATTAATCTACATTTGCCACACTTGACCCAAGTGAGGTAAATAGGTACTGGCAGGAATAAATTCCTTGAAATGCTAGAGCGCAAAATGGCAGCTAGGCTAAAGCCGGGGTAATAATTAATTTGTGCGCCTCGGAATAGAATTGTCTAGATAGACGGCGCTATATAAATGCCTATTATTATTATTATTATTGATATTACCCTTTGCAGCTAATTTTATCTATGTTATTAAAAAATTTTAAAAGTCGGTCAGTCACTCAACAGTGTCTGACAGTGAAGTCTAGAGGGTAAATCGACTAGGTCACTGCTAACGTTTCACCGTACCTTGAAATCTCTTTTGGAAGTGCTTTATGGAAGTGCTTTAATCAATTTTAAAATGCTAATATCAGGAATAAGACTGAAATTAATTGTATTTGGTGAAACATCCAGTATGACTATTATCATTTCAACACTCACTAAAGCAGACCATTGTTAGATGTCCATATTTGTATTAGTTACATACACATTCTACTTCTGCAAGAATATGTCTATTTCATTCAGTGCGATGAATATTAGTTACACTTCTACTTCTACTTCTACGACGATACTCAGCAGGATCCATAAGTCAGGATGTAGAGCTGAGGAATAAACTATCTAGTTCTTGGTCTAGATGCTGGGTGGAAGCGCTCCCTTGAAGCCCTCCAGTGAAGTAGCGTCAAGGGTGATCTTTGAAAGTGCATTCCACGCAGTTACTGTCCGAGGGAAAAATGAGTTCTGGTAGAGCTGGGTGCGGGATGGGATAGCCAGCAACTTCTTTGAGTGATACTGTCGTGTGTTGCTGACAATCATGGGTGCTGTGTAATGGTGTGCATTGATGGCTACTGTGTCGTTTTGGATCTTGTACATGAGGTGGAGGCTTGCAGCATTTCTTCTCCTCTCCAGGCTCTCCCATTTCAGATGTTGAATCATGGCCAAGACACTGGCCATACGACGATATCTCTGGAGGGTGAATCTTGCTGCTCGCCTTTGTACTGCCTCGATTTTGGATATATGCTTGTGTGTGTGAGGGTTCCAGACCGAGCAACAGTATTCCAGATGAGGTCTAACAAGAGAGAAGTAGGCTTGTTGGCGGATCTTTTGTGAGGTTTTGCGGAGATTTCTGCTGACTAGTCCCAGCATCCGATTGGCTCGGGATGTGATGTTGTTCATGTGGCCTTGCCAGGACAAGTTGGATGAGAAAGTCAGTCCTAGATACCGGAGATCTGTTACCAACGCAAGAGGAGTGTCTCCTAGCGTGTATGTCGTGGTGATGGCTTTCCGACGTAGGGAGAATGTGATGTGGTAGCATTTCTCGGTGTTGAATTTCATCTGCCATGTGTTAGCCCATGAATGCAGCCTGTTGAGATCTTGTTGTAGGGCTTGGCTATCAGTGACATCAGTGATCGGACGGTATAGAAGACAATCATCAGCAAAGAGTCGGATTTTGGAAGAGATCCCATGATGCAAGTTACTAATGACTTCAAGTCAAATGAAGAATAACACAACTAAATGCTGCCAAATCAATGTTAGCTGCATGATCATGAAT
Source organism: Strongylocentrotus droebachiensis (assembly GCA_035222895.1). Taxonomy (NCBI): domain Eukaryota; kingdom Metazoa; phylum Echinodermata; class Echinoidea; order Camarodonta; family Strongylocentrotidae; genus Strongylocentrotus; species Strongylocentrotus droebachiensis. The sequence goes on along the minus strand of JAVYIG010006643.1, from coordinate 16,193 downwards.
CTAAATCATAAAGCACTGAATATTAGATATTTGAAAATATGAGTGTTACTCATAAGGAAAAAATAATTAACCACTCATTCAGTGGAGAGAATGTTAGTAACATGATGCAAGTTACTTATGATTTCAAGTAAATGAAGAATTACAACAAAATGCTGCCAAATCAATGTTAGCTGCATGATGATGAATCTACATCATGAAGCAGTATTAGGATTTTGACAATATGAGTGTTACTCATGAGGGGAGAAGAAAACAAATCACTCATTCAGTTGGATGAATGTTAGAAACATGATGCCAGTTACTTATGATTTCAAGTAAAATGAAGAATAAAACAACAGAATGCTGCAAAATCAATGTTAGCTGCTTGATGATGAATCTAAATCATGGAGCAGCTAGTATTAGCTATTTGAAAATATGATTGTTACTCATGACATGAGAGGGAGAAAAAAAATGAAAGTTTCATTCTACTTCCGCAACTACATGTCTATTTCATTCAGTTGGATGACTGTTAGTTACATGATGCAAGTTACTTATGATTTCAAGTCAAATGAAAAAAAAAAAAAAAAAAAAAAAAATGCTGTAGGGAAAAGCTGCCAAATCAATGTTAGCTGCATGATCATGAATCTAATTCTAAATCATGAAGCAATATTCTAATTTCGAAAATATGAGTGTTACTCATGAGGGGAGGAAAAAAATAATAACCACTCACGTTGTAGTTTCTTTTATATCTAAATCATCCAATGAACTGTGAGGACAAATCAAAATGATTAAATACACCGTTATATATTCAAACAATAGTAGCAAGGATTTGTTAAATGCAAATTGGACATGCGGGATTGGAAGTATACCAGTTAATCATCATGTTAATCAAAGTTATTCTGACAGCTTTTAATCTGATTAGTCTTGGGCTAAGTAACTAAATGGCAGAATTGCAGGCGTCAAAATGTTTTAATCTTTCAAAATTATAAACACGACAATATAAGCACTGACAGATTACTCAGTTAAACTAGCAAATTGAAAAATAAGAATAACAACAACAACACAAGTATATAAATACATTTAACAACACTAAAACCAAACTGAGAGATAATATACGGCATAGTTTTCAAGGATACACGTTGCAGCAAGTCAAATGCTGCACATTCACATGTCACACTTAAAGATAAACTTTAGTACTGGTAATGCGATTGCATTGTGAAAGAAAAGGTGTGGAAAGGATCAGAAACAGTTGATCATGTAGCATGTAAGTATTGGTGTGCACTGCAAGGTTCTGGAGTCATCAAAATCATAATAAATTTGACCGAGTCTTGGTAAAGTAACAAGCACATACACAGAAAGCTATGTATGGGACAACACGCATGGTGTCGGGGTTGGTACTACCTTGATTCCTTGTCTTTCTATGCTCATTACTCAGCCAGTATACATTTTCTTCCAAAATTGTTTGGCACATGTCATTTATTTGTAATCTTGAACATTCAGTGTAAGTTTCGTTTGATTCTGTGAGAAATGTTTTTTTTTTTTTTACCAGTACTCAAGTTTTCTTTAACGAATGTACCTGTACAACAATTTTTGTTCAAATAATACATGTATACAAGACTACAAGTAAGAAAGAAAGAAACAAAAGGGCATGAAGTGTATCATGATACACCCACTTGTGCAAAGAGGAGTTCTTTTACGTCCTTCCCGCCCTAAATATAATATCCTACAAATAGCCACTATATACAGTGTATGTAGAAATGGGGAAATGGAACAAAATCATGTAATATATGCCTTGCAAAAGCCCACAGGTGGAAAAGCTGACGTATGAAAGAAAATGATACAAGGGAGAGAGAGAGAGAGAGAGCTAAATTTAGAGTCCCAAGTTGTCTCTAAGTTGATTACAAGCTACATGTTTATCTTTTGTCCAAGTCCAGGGGTGCACCTTGATAAAAAAAATAAAATAATAATGCTTTCTATTCTATTTTTATTCAATTCAAGGTCTGAAATACAATTTTTCAAAGAAATCAGGAAAAGTATCGTGTAATACTAATAGGGAAAAAAGGAAAGTATGTCAGGATATGCAATCTTGATATATTCTTGCTACACTCCTCTTTATAGTTTGTAGATCATGGATATGAGTTTCACTGCCTATTTGTGGGCTGTATACCCTAGAGATGGAACTGTGTTTTCTTGTTTTCCCTGATTTCTTTGAAAAATTGTGTTCTAGACCGGGACTCGATTAAAAATAGAATTGAAAGCATTAAAAAAATAAAAATAAAATCCCTTATATATCTTTTTTCTCTCCTGTTCTCCCCAACAAAATACATCTCGACTACCGGTAGCTCCAACACTATGTGATACACCCAATCATTGATTCTAGTCCAATTATGTGGAATCTTAGAACCGGCAAACTGTAAATTGGATAGTAATTTGAGGCCCGGCCCAGCCCTGGTTAGATTCCTTGATCTCTCAAGGGGCTGAGTTAAATACGATTAAGGGGTAGCAATCAGTCATCTATTCCTTCCCTTGTGCTTTTGTGTCCACCTAGAAAAAGATTTAAAAGTTGACCATTTCTAGGTCTTAGACATTATACTGGTTAAAAGAAGAAGAAAAAGGTTGGTGAACAATTCTGAAGAGGTATATTAAATCTAGAAGTGCGAGTTGCAATGGGAAGGTTGTCCATGTATTGATTTCAGGAATTGCTGGCTGCTGTGTTCCTCTTTAAAGGTACTATGTCCCATTTGCAGGCCCCAAAAATGAAAAGGTTAAATTCCAATGGCATTTGAAAGATAATACTAATTTAGAACTTCCCTCAAAACAAAACTGCTTGAAAATGTCTTTAAGTGGGAAAATAACGACCATTAGTTTAATATCGAGTCGACTTTAGGGATTGCAATCAGTAAAGTAATAAGACTGCTTTTCAGACCATTGTACCGAACGGTCGTACATTTTGTGCTGCGCAAAGATTCAATCAGTCAAATTTTGGCCATTACAAGAATTAGGTAATATTGACGTAGACAAATGCTCATGTACAGTGCCCTTTACAGCTCAATTTATGTATGTTATTACCACAGCAAAAAATAAGTCGGTCAGTCACTCAATAATGTCTAAAAAAGTAAAAGGGTTTCCTTGCATAATTTGAATAATAGGACACTGCTAATGTTAAAATGTCACAGATAGGACATACTGTACGTGACATATTCATAATTCCTGCAAAGTTCTACAGAATTTGATGTTGGGTGCAAATGGGACATACATAGTACCTTTAAAAGAAGAAGAAGAAAAGGGGGGGGCAATATTGTTGGTGTACAATTCTGAAGAGGTGTATTTTTTTATTTTGAAGTGCGAGTTGCGATGGAAGGTTGTCTATGTATTGATTTCAGGAATTGTTGGCTGCTGTTATCCTCTTTAAGACAACAAATATTTGAAAGCTTACACCATATGACTAATTACACCCTGTCTTGGAACCAGTAAAGTAACAATATTCTGAACTAAAGAAAGAGTTCAAGAATGAAAAAATACAAAAAGATAAAACAGAATAGGTTAAATAAGAGTTCAAGGGTTCAGTATACCGGTAAGGAGAACACATGTTAGAACGAGGACGAGATGGGACAAGATACTAGACAGCCCTGGTGTAAGATCACAGAAAATAAATACAAGTTGATTAAAGGGATCGTTTAACAATGTTAAATCTGAGATGCACGGCCCTACATGTTATCAGTGTCTGTGATATGGTGTTATATTGAAACCCTAAAAGAATTGCGCTTCAAAATGATCAAGAAGTGCCTCAAAAAGTAAAAACCTTTGAGTGACCGGCTTTACCATACGGTACTCATTTTCCCCAATGGACTGTAGGCCTAGTGTTATGTTGGCAAAGGAAAATTTGATTTTGATTTTCAATCATAAATATCTTGATAATCAGACAGGCGATCGGCTTGAAAAATTCATGGGGTTCCTGACTGACGTAAAGGTTTATAATTATCATTGCAGCATGAGCTAAATCAAGGATTTATTTAAAGGATCTAAGACAAAGTTACCGGATCCCTTTAAACAGAGAGAAATCTAGAAGAAGATAAAAAAGAACTTGAATACACAGGAATAGTAAAATCGTACAGGAAAAAACAAAACAAGAAAACATACTACGGTATACAACAAACAATTGAGCATGTTCTTTCACTTTCTTCAGAAATAGCATCGAATTGAGTAAATAATGAAATTAAGGAAGGGGCACCTTTTACACTATCAAATAGTACACTTATTGCCATAACCATTCCCAGAACTACAAGCAAACCTGTATACATGTATGCAAACAGTGAATACTATTACAATTCCATTTATGTCCTTTCACTGAATACACCTTATACTCATCGATAAAATGCTTTGGGAGGATGGAGGGGGGGGGGGGGGGGGAGAGCGTCCCTCGAAATGCAGACTCCATCACATGATTATATTATAGATGCTGAATAAATGCAGCAGCAGTGAAGACTGGTACACTTATCCGGCTGGCTAGAGTCTAGATCATAGAAGTGCCGCAAAATAACTAGGATAGTCATGTACATCCCAATCTATTCTTAGAATTCTGAAAATTCCCTATAGGAAAGGGAAAAAAGAAAGAAAGAAAGAAAGAGAGGAGGAAAAGAAAGAAAGAAAGAAAGAAAGAGAGGAAGAAAGAAAGAAAACCTGATGGTCCATATTTCACAAGGCTACATCATTATTGATACATAAAATATATCATTCAATCAATTCAATCAATTAAATCAAAAAGACACATTTCGGTACTCACTCATAGCTAACGGCTCTGAAATTCTTCACACGCAGGAATGTTAACAATGACTTAGGAATGGAGTCCTTGTCCAGTAGGCCCTATGATAAATGATGAGAAACACAATTCTATTTAATTGAAATCAAAGAGTGTAATCATGGTGTTATAATAATAATAATATTCCGCTTATATAGCACTACATTCAATGTCTCTATGCGCTTTACAGATATACCATTTACCCCCGTCATTGGATTCAGTGCTTACCTGCACACACTGTATACATGTATAAAAAGTATAACTCTTAGTCACAATATGACCTTGAAAGGCTATTGCTAACTGTGAATCAATTCTAGGAACTATCATAACTACAATCACATTTGAGAAAAGCTGTAAAAATGGCATGATTGACAAGATATATGTGCCTTGAAATAACAAGCTGTAGTATTAATGGTACCCTGAGGGCTACAACAGCACAGTAATTGCTTAAAGGCATCATTTAACAATCTTAAATCTGAGATGCATGGCCCTACATGTATCTGTTATCAGTGTCTGTGATATGGTGCAATATTGAAGCCCTAATATAACACATTTGCAAAATTTCTTTGTATATCAAACAAAAACAAACCATACCTTATGATTTAAAGATAACAATAATACACAACTCTTGTTTGTAAATAAGAATGTTTGAAGTACACAGCTTTGTACCTTGTGAGGTCCAAACACACTTAGAAATCCCTGGAGTTTAAAGACCATCTAGATGTTACCCCGCCCACTAATTCCTCCAAAGGCACTCAGAAAAATACACTGTTTTATGCAAGTGGGAAAATTCCCACCTACATGTACATCGTGCAATTTACCCCTTTATGAAACACAAGCATTGCTTTTCGTCTCAAAATACGTTACAAATCTAAATAAATTTAATGTTTAAACTACTCCTCTAAAGTAAGCAAAATTGTGGAGTCGTGCTAATGGGCCTAATATAGATTTCTGTTTAACATCTCTATGCAAGTATTTCAAGCAATCTACGTCAGTCCTCATACAAAATATTAACAAAATAGTCAGAAAGAGAACGAGAAAGAGAGAGAGAGAGAGAGAGAGAGAGAGAGAAAGAAAGGTGAGATATTGAAAGAGAGAGATAAATCATACCTTATCCTGGCAGACAGTACATGCAAACAATACATATCAAATTGCACAGAGAACGCAATAGGTTGTACTAATTATGAGTATTCACTGCATGACTTCAACACATCATATGAGTAGCATCGAATGAAAGAGGAGGATCTAAGCTTTACAAATATGTGTCATTTATTAATTATAATTGTGATTATTAAAGTTATGATGGAACGTCAACAATTCTCGGTTTTGTTTTTCTAGGACGCACAGTGTAAGCGTATTTCCCTCACCTGAAGGTAAGCTTCCAAGGTGACTCTCCGATGTTCCATACCTCTGGAGCTGAGCTGACGTACTTTCTTCGGTGGAAAGTCAGGTGTGTCAAATTTCTTTTTCACCTAAGAATTGATCGAAACAAGTGGGAAATGCAGTGAACAGCATGAATGCAGCAGCAACAACAACAAAAAATTTAAAATCAAAACAAATCAAAACAATACAAAGCTAAAAAAAAAAGAAGAAAAAAAATTAATCCACACAAAAAGCAGTATAAAAAATTTAAAAAAACAAAACAACAACAAACAGGCATGTGCAGTCAAGATTTTTAGAAGACAGTAATGAAGCAAATAGCCAGTTAGTTTATTTCTTTTGACAAGAAATTATGCTGGTCAAGACTTAATATGAAGTTTTACGAGTAACCCTCTTTAAAAATTCTACAACAACTTTATAGGAACAGGGCGACTGTAAACAATCCTCTAACATTGTAAATACTAAATAATTATTTCTTCATGAAATATATTATTATGTCGCTAGTGTTTATGACAAATTTCTCATCGCTACAAAATAATTCTGGTGTATGCAGTGTTTTTAAATTACTGTATACTTTACATAAACATAAAAACCTCCTGTTACAACTTCTAACAACTTGACATTCAAAATTCAAAGGACAGCCAGATTTGTAATTCAGCTCTTTAAAGTTTAAAGCCCATCTGTACTAATTTGGCTAGGAGGGATTAGACCACCCAGGAAGGTCACTGACAGGTGGCTGTCTCATCAACACAGCTCTCAATTAACATAGAAAAAGAGGATCATGGGGGACCAATGGTCACCGATTAGGCATTGTTTTCTATATAGAGGGAGCAAGAAGCTACAAGTAGTACAGTGGGCCTCTAATTCAACAAACCTGTTTATGAAGGGCATGGAACTCTCTGTACCTCTTGTCAACCGAATGAATTCTTCCAGATACTTTAACATTGATCTGATACACCTGTATGAAGAAAAAAGGCAACTTATCTTGTATTACTTGTTTTCTGCAGCAAATTATCTAAAACTATAGTATCTATCTTTAAATCACATATCTTTGTAAATGAGAGACCATAGGCGATATAAAAATCCCATTTCTTGAAGCATGCATTTGTACATGTTGATTTACAACATAAATATGGTTTAATACACCCCCTCCAATAGCCATGAATTAATCTAGGATTTTTCTTTACATGCATGACAGAGTTTTGTTTACTTTGCACATGAATCGTATTTACACAAAAACGTTGACTCTGATTGTGGTTTGTGATGTCGAGCCTCACCAGAAGCTCATTTTGGGGTGCTACTTTCAATTTTAATTACTTGCATACATGTACATGGAAAAGGAGCAGGAAGTGTTGCTGAATTCTGCAACAGTCAGCGACACTTTCCACGCCCTTTTTCCAACTGTCAGCATCACATCGTCATTAATCAGCTTTTGTTGTCCACTGAAAATCAAAGGAAATTTCACCAACGAAACTTGTAAGTTCCATTCTTCTCTTATTTCATATTTTTACTATTGACAGTCTAGATCTACATGATCTAGGCATATTGAAGATTGATCAACATTGAACATTGATCATCATCATCATCACTCCAGCAAAGCAAAGTAGATCTAGTCTAATGGCCGCAATGAATGCGTGTTGATCATAAATTGTTTATCATAACATTTGAAAGTATCATAGACTCCTACAGCAGGTTTTACAAAATATTGCGTGAATGAGCTGCAGTAGATCTACAGTGTTGCCCGTCTTAAATCACACCGAGGATAGTATGCTGCTATGTGTGTAGGACTCGGATTCTAGAAATGATTCCTTCAAACAATTCTACTCGACACACGAACAAACACAATTTTCAGCGCCTGGGACTGTACACAAAATTACAGGCCTCCAAAAACACCTTAATTTCAACATTTAGACTTCATGATTTCACTAAAGACAATATCTCACCGTATAAGGCCTCTCATCATCGCTGACAACCTGTCGAAATCCTGGTATTGAGACTTGAATCATGATTTAATTGGATGTTCACTTAATAACATCGAGGGGATAAAAAAAGTCGATACCCGATTCGATCAGTATCAATCGTTGAGGTGGGTGTGTGTGTGTGTATGTTTTTTTTTTGTTTTTGTTTTTTTTTTTTTTGGGGGGGGGGGTGCATGGGTTAGGCGGGGGCCTGGGAGAATGGTAGTGATATTCCCTTCCCCCGGAACATTACCTGATAATGAAAGCTCGATCCAAACAAATATTCTTCCTAGTTGACTCTTCTGGAGGGATTAGGTAAATATAGGTTTCCCCCCTTTTTGATGGATATGCATATTATATAGAGATAGGGGGGGGGGTAGCATATAGGCTCTATTCAGTGATGGGAATCGTCATACGAGACTCAAAAGGGTCGCAGACTCGCCGGCGATTTCATTCATTTTCATGGAGAATATGATTTTATCTCTTATCATGGACCAGGTTCATTTGGTACTTGAATTAATGTAGGGTGGGTGGGCCTCAAATTTTCCCGCTTGATCCGTCGCTATCAAATTTCAGTGTTTGTCCAATTATTACTGATTCGTGGATTAGTTATCATCGGCCGGTAAATTGGCTCAAATTCAAACGCAAACTCATTATCAGAGTGTTCATTAATGAGTATGATTATGGTAAACTTTGGGGCATTATGAGTCTGATTTTTAAATTCAAGTATCAGATAATATTGGCTGAATTAAGCGTTTACGAGGCTGTGACGTTCAGTATTGTAGGGTCGTGTACTCGTGTACATCATTTCGCGATCAATTATCCTGTTATCCCTTACGTTTCAAAATAGTCAGTGCATTCGCATAATTCATTTATCAACACATTTTTGAAGATGCAGCGGATTAGATTTAACATGCATTGAAATGTTTGATTGTGTATTGTCCGTAGTAGTTCATCATTGTGCCCCAACAATCGAATGGCAAACACAATAAGAGGTGAAAGAAAAGGGACGTAATGAAGGAAAGGGAAAAAGAACGTGGGATAATGTAAGGAGAATACGCTTTTCCAGGATTATAATATGTGATGAATCAGTAACGTGGGGGCAACATTATAAGTCTTAAATTAAATATGTTGTAAAGGTGCATTAAACGATTACCGAAAACGTTTCAACCCCTCAACGCTGATATAGTATAAACATGAAGACTGATGCCCCCCGCCCCCCCCCCCCAACCTAATGACTGAGCCCACTCTACGCCACTGTGTTAATCGTAGGCTTTGTTTTGTTTTCTATATATTAATATATTTTCTTCTTTGTACACACGTCATGTTTGATATATTATTTGAGATAATTTGGCCGGGGGATTTTAAAATTTCAAGCTCGGAATTACAAATGATTATTCGCTTTATTCGTCGTCTTGCTTTGTTAATAATTATGTTTGATAAATAAGTGATTTTGTTTGCAACTTCGCTTTATAGTTTATAATAACTGAAAAATAAGTTAGCTATGGCAAGTTCTATTTCAATTTCTATTTCAATTTCATATTTCATTTATTCAACCAGTATAAAACAATTTGGACTATAATTATTATTATTATTATGTTAAGACCCCTTATAGAAGCAGAAATCTGCTTGTAATCGGGGCCCTAAAGTTCGGGTCATTTCAATGGATATATATATAGAAAGTGGTTTTATCATTTATTATTTACCCAATCCCTCTTATAGCTAAATCACAACAAAGTTAAATGTAAAGTTGTATTTTCTTTCGACCTACATCAACATTTAGAAACAAAACATTTCCCTGAAAATATGAGTTTTTGGATTCATAAACGTACCAGCCAGGAAATCCAAGTCATAATTATGGATATGTGATTACTGGTTTACAAATCTGATTACTGATCAAATTAACATATCATATACGTTTTTATTTTCAGTAAATTAAAAAGAAATGGGTTTTGTGCAGGGAGTTGCTGGGAATTTTATAAACAAATAAAATATACCCTTTTCTAACTGCACCGATTTTCATCGGATGCATCCGGACGCATCCGATGAAAGTGGCAGTTAGAAAGCAACAGAGGAGAAAAAGGCGATTAAATAGGCCGATGAAAAGAAGAGAAATAGGCGATTAAATTCTCCTGCTCAAGAGCAGGAGAAATTCTCATTCTATCGTGTGACACCGATGAAACGTGCAGTAGAAAACGTTCGGGAGAAAAAGGCGATTAAAACAGCGATTAAAATGGTCAAAGGTCGCAGTATACGCGCGCTTTATCGTAACCAGCTGTGTTTGTTGACTTAATAATTACGTAATAATTCTTCACTTCCGGCAAGGGCTCGCCAACAGCGAGTGAATTTCACCGGCAGTTAGAAACCGACAGGGGAAAACTGCGGTTTCACCTTTGTTTACATAAGGAAAATTCAATCGGTATTTTCATCGGTGTGACTCCGATAGAGTGCAGTTAGAAAAGGGTAATAGTTAGTTCTGTGTGAGACGATCTAAAGCGCTTTCAGTCTTTATGTTTTTTTCATTGTTTGATTGACTTGGCTGATAAATTGATCATGTATTGATTAACTGATTACTTAAATTAGTCATTTAGGCCTATTCTATTTATTCATTGATTTATTTATTTTATTTACTTATCTATGCATTCTTTCCTTTATTTATTTGTTTGCGTTTATTGAGTTGTTAATGTTTTCTTTAAAAGTCGAGACTATGTGCATATTTGTTGAAATTGTGTTTCAAGATCTAGTATACTTTGTATGAACTTTTTAGTTAGATAAAAATTGAAGGATAAGCTATTCCCATTCAGTAGGCCAGTGTCTCCTTCCCACCTATTTATATCATTGTGTTTATTTAAGTAGATAACGTAATTTATTTACGTTTATCATATTAAGGCCAAGTTCATTTTTATTTTTTTTGTTGGAACGTCAAGATATGACATAAATTTACGTGAGTTACTGAAAAGAAGAAAATTCTTTGCATATTATTCAGGTCCATACACAATGACAAATTATACTGACGATCATTGGGTGTATAAGTAGAAGGATTAAAAATCGTAACTTCATGACGCTTGTCATAATGTTTTTTATTTTTTGTATGAAGGGTCATGCGCATTGTCAAGGGCAATTCATAATCCCTCCCCCTTCTCTATCTGTCTGTCTGTATGTCTCTCGCCCTCACTTATTCTCTTTCTCCCTCTCTCTCTCCCTCTCTCTCTCTCTCTCTCTCTCTCTCTCTCTCACACTCTCTCTCTCTCTCTCTCTTTCTCCCTCTCTCTCTCTCTCCCCACCCCCTCTCCCCCTCTCTCTTGCTGTGTTTCAAAATAGGGTGCAGGTATAGAGATTATAATCTCCATAACCATGGTAACTGCAGATTATAATTCAAAATAAACAAAATTTCAGGAATATGACATCATTATAGTTCAGTAATAATATGATATCATTCCACAACAAATTATCGTTCTCCCCCACCTATGTCCACATCTCCTCTCTCTCTCTTTCTCTCCATTTCTATGTCTGAGTGTGTTTCAAAACGATGCAAGTAATAATTCAGTAATATGACATCATTCCATCATCACTGTCGTCCTAAGGCGAGGCAGTTATACCTTTAATACTTTAATTGATAATCCGTCTAATGGTTAATCGCAAGCAAGAAGGTCCAAATAAGAATCTCTTTGTAATGATTAAACCAGAACCGTTATTTACACAAGGCTGTTCACATATTCTTTTAAGTACAACGTAACTGATTTTCGATACATTTTGTTGTTTTAAAGATGACATTATAATAATATTATGTTGCTTTCATTACTATAGCTATTATTATCTATATCAAAATCATTATCATCATTATTACTATCATCATCATCATCATCATAGTCATAATGAATATCGTTTTCATTATATCGTTACATGTTCTCAATACTAAAAAAGAATCAAAGTACAATTGAATTGAAAATGTTGAAGTAGATGCAAATGTGCAATTTTCCCACCAGTAAGCAAAGAATCTGTCCGATATTATTTATAGCCTATACAATTCAATACATTAAAATAGATATAAAGGGTATTTAAAGGACCTTAGATTTCCAACGTATGAAAAATGATATAAAAATTATAAATTCCAAGCTCAGATCACAATCAAAAGTTAAGTGCCAACTTTTACTTTTATACCGTCACGTGATGCCTACATCATTTCCTAGTACTAATCGAAATGTCATTGAATTACTGAATCGGAAGTATGAATGTATGAACACGGTGTTCGTTCCCTACTCATAGTGCAGGGACGCGTACTATGTACCAACCTTAAAGATTAGGACACAGTTATAAATGGCACAAGTGTAACGCACTTTGAGACCTGATGAACGAGGTTAATTATATTTTGTAAGTTCGATGATGTTGATAACTCTATATGGCCAACATTCGGAAACCATTTGGAACAAACTTTAAGAGTGGTTGATACACAGGGAATTGTAGCGGCGTATTAACTCTGATTGGTGCACTTTTCAAACAATCCTACTGTAATTACGGACCATCGGATACTAACTTCCAAAAGTTGTAAGTATATTACCTTTACTAGGTTTTTATGTGATCATACGAATGCATTCGTTTTACGGTTGTAAAGACTTTCGAGAATTCAACGTAAGACAATTTCATCAGCCTTAATTATTGTGCGTCACCAAGGCCTATACTGAAAGCGGTATTATGACAGATTACATAATCGGCACATGGTTCCTATACTGAGGCAATAGAATAGGGTATTGAGATGCATGGCTCTAAATTTGATTTCTTAAATGTATTAAAGATCTTGTCATTTGCTTAGCAATCACTGACTTGATTACGGAGGTATGTCACTGGAAGTGGGTAAGAATTAATACATTATTATTCCCAGGTCCATTTTCTTTTCGATTTTTTTCTCATTGAAAACCAGAAATTTAAAGCTACATCCAAATGATTTTTCTCGTATTATGCTTAGTAGTTGGTTTAGCTGTATCAGCCAGCTACTACTACTACTACTACTACTACTACTACTACTACTATTTCGTCGTCTTTCTTCTTCTTCTTCTTCTCCTTCTTCTCAATCTCCTCCTCCTTCCTTTTTATTGTCCCCTCTTACTAGAATCAATCCAATCTCCTCCATAGGTAATTAGTATGGTATGGTATATTGTCCACACAATTACAAAGCAATTCTCAAAGTGATACAGTCATGAACAAAAATAAGACATCAAGATAATTGGAGATGAGCCGGCCAGCAACATCATAATGATCCATACAAAAAAGTGGGCCTTCAAAGTTTCTTGAACTGCTCCTCAGATGTATCAGTTTCGGGGTGGTGAGGGGAGTTCAATACCCCCCTCCCTATCGCTCTCCACACCCATACACACACACAAACACAAACACCCTTATTAGAATCAAATAACGTTAACTGATCTCATTACTTGGTTATTTGGTTTCATCCATTGTGGAAAAACTCCGCACAAGGTTGCTTGACCCTCAACCAGATAAGGCCTTAATTACTAATGAACACAAAAATGATCAATATATTTGAAGCGCTTTGTTTTGGAAATAAGATATGCTTTTCTAACAAAAGCCTGAATCAAAGACCTTAATTTTCGCGAAAAGGGCTACAGCATATAAGGAGGGGAGATGGGGGAGGGGGGGGGGTGGAGGGAGTAACAAAAAGAAAGAAAGATATTCCGTCAGAACTTCCAAATGCACTTAGTGGCGCCAACGGCGGAAGAAAGGCTCCCTCCTCTTAAATGTAAATCTTGAAATATATTGACCGAGAAAATATGGGCTGTGGTCATTTTCGGGATGTTTGATTTCACAGTCAGATCAAACATTTGGTTTAAAATCTATATCAAGCAAGGCCATTAAAGGGCCTGAATGTCTGATGTATTATAAGGGTTGAAGAAAGTACGTGACATGGTGGAGAGAAGAAGATAAAAAGTGTGTTATCTACCACAAGCAGTCTGCTTGAATATATAAATCAGGAGTTTATTTTGATGACTGCACGTTTTGTTCCAACGGTTTTGAAGAATTGATTCAACCCTATTTTATTATAGTGCGATGTATTGTGGGAATACTCAATGACCCGTATGTTCATAGGCCGTAGTACAAGTTGAAATCTGTTTACATTATAGCGATACGTTTCAACTTCATCATTCCATATAAAAGAAACGTAGGCCTAAATTTTGTTACAAAAAATAAAAGAAACGAACCCAGTAGTAAAACGAAGGCGAGAGATTAATTTCGTAAAGGTGACTGTTAACAGGTTGGCTCTTGGCATTCCATACATCATCGAACTGAATCTACCCACTTAATCAAGGGTTAAACGGACCTATAAGCTTAAACATAGCTAGAATGCTATTATGAATAGTAACACATTTATGAATTATATCAAGTAAAAAATGAAAATAAAACAAATGGAGTACCGTTACTTCCATGATTAGTCTAACCAGTGCCCTATTTTTGTTGACGATGTTGATAACAATGCTTGTAATCTGAGAGCAAATAAGGGCTGGTGACCCCTTTTTGTTGTTATGCTCAGGTGATAACGGTATGGTATTGCTTCTAAAAGACTTGTATGCTCACGCACCTTTATAAATGACGCAATTTAATGAGAGCCATAATTACTTTAACACTGTAATGATGAATGATTGAAAAATACGGGAAACATGATAGGGGACAACCAGAAACAAAAATGTGTGCGTGTGTGAGAGAGAGAGAGAGAGAGAGAGAGAGAGAGAGAGAGAGAGAGAGAGAGTGTAGAAAGAGAGAGAGAGAGAGAGAGAGAGAGAGAGAGATGAATATATATATTATATATATATATAGAGAGAGAGAGAGAGATGAATATATATATATATATAGAGAGAGAGAGAGAGAGAGAGAGAGAGAGATGAATAGTGGTTATCTCATCAAATCAGCTCTCACTTAACATAAGAAAAAGAGGATCATGGGGGACAAATGGTCACCGATTAGGCATTGTTTGCTATATAGAGGGCGCAAGTAGCTGTAAGTAGTGCTGCGGGGCTTAAAATCCGTGTTTTCAAACAATCGGCTAACACGTACTGAACGATTGACGATTTGTGTGCTCATTACGTAATTGTTAGCCTAGTCCTACCACGTAGGAACGGCCTTGGAGTGTAAATAAAATCAAAACACACCACTCAACATGTGTAAGGCTCTGTTTTCTTAAATCAAGTTCGTATGTATACCTGTATATAGCCTTAACTGTACTGATCATTATTGATTTAAGACAAACCCATACGACAAGGGTATCCTTCTATATGGAATACGTCCTTCGTCATACTGCAAGGACCACTAGTAAACGATATCTAATCAGGTGGCAATATAGTACAGGTAAGTTTACTATTATCTTAACCTCGAATAATAATCATTCAGCAGAGCCTTAGTTTCTAACATGTATTTTTTTGTTGTTGATTCATTTTACATGATATACAAGATACAAATTACACGAAGAGACACTATAGATTGGATAAAGGGCCGTGAAGTGAAGTTCATTAACCAACAAAAATGGATTTACTACCATCGATACTTAAAAGAATAAGAATACATACAAATTTCTTAAAATATAACATGAACAATAATGTGTGTACATATACAGAATATCTGCATGGATTTATCACTACTAGCTTTGCGAAGATTTAAAAAAACTAACTTAATTTTCATTATTGCAAAGGTGAAACTTTCATTGGAAAATTTTATCAAAATGCAATGCTTGAAGCAATGCTTCGAAGTAATGATTATTATCAATTACAAAACGCTTAAATACAGCCCCGGCATAGCACCTGAATAGCTCTCCGAACGCTGCTCAGATATGTGACATCACAGGTTGGACATGATTTCACAAGCAGACGACATCCCATAAAGAATGAACATAATTGTAATGCTATTATTTCTCAAATCATAATGAGTTTAGTGTAAAAAATGTGATGGTACTTCACACAATTAAAAAAAGGATATGAAACCAATTCTGAACACTAAAATCTTTTGTTTGTAAATAGTGAGGCAGGATAGGGGTTAATGAACAATCAAAGAAACCACACTTTCAAATTGAAAACCCCCCGGAA